>WARS01000043.1:6048476-6258476 GCA_008933995.1 Datnioides undecimradiatus | reverse complement strand
CAGCTGCACACACACATTCACACTCTAACTGCACAGTGGAGCAACATGGATTCAACACAATCAAACACACACACACACACACACACACACACACACACACACACACACATACACACACACACACACACACACACACACACACAGGAACTTGTGTGAAACATGCATTTGCTCACACACCATGCAACATGCACTCCTGCTGGCATCCTGAATATTCACAGAAGCTATCACACACACTCACACACACTCACACAGACACACATACACACACACACACACACTCACACACACACTCACACACACACACACACACACACACACACTCACACACACACACACACACACACACACACACACACACACGTGCGCTCATCTTGCAGTCTCCCGGCGCTGCTTGCAGCTTGTCAACGCAGAGTCGGCGTCCCACGATACGGACAGGTCCAGATGGCGCTGTCACGGCTGTCACCGAACCGCATCTCCCAGAATACACCTGTGACAGCTGAAACATGTGCGCCCAGTCAGAGCGGCGCCACTACAGAGACTAATTATCACCAGCAGTCCAGCCGCCGCCGCGTACACGGGGCCCGCGCCTCGTCGTCACCTTACAAGGTTGCTGAGACCGGGCGACAAATCAATGGTGTCGTTAGCGTATGCCGGCTCGGAGAGAGAGAGAGTGACATGGCCCGTAACCATGGAGACAAACCGCCGCCATGCTGCAGCTAACTGCAGCTCAGCCTCATAATTGCGTCTCAAGGTCGAGCTAACTGTTGTAACTTAGCAGAGACGCGCCGGCTCACGGGAAACACTTTGTTTTCACTTGTGCAGCACTTTCCCTGCAGGACACGGAGCTAACGGAGTCGCCGCAGCATAGCGAGCAGTGTGCTAACCGCCACTGTAAAGAAATGCTAATCGCCAATTCAGCACGCTAGCAGCACCGGCATCACTCTCCTTTGGGTTATGACGCATTTCCCCTGCAGTATTTGAGCTTTTGTTCCAGATTTGTTCTTTTTATGCAGATTTCCGATCCGCTGAGCACAGAGCTGCAGGATGCTTGGTTGAAAAGTGAAAGTTTGACAGACGTCATGTGTTCATCAGAAACACTGACAAAGTGTCATGGTTTTGAGTTGAGCTCTTGTTTTACTGCTCATTTCCTGTTTTATTTTGAAAAGTTCTTTCCCTCTTATGTCTCTGTGTACTTGTGCACTGGCTTCACCTGTGTCTGTTTAAGTTGTGTCACTTCCTTCGTTCCTTGCTGGTCTGTTGTGTTTGTATGTTAGATGTGCCGTTACGTAGCCCTCGTGGTTTTTCCTTGTGTTCCTTGAGTTTTTGGATTTCTCGGTTTTGGATTATTGCCTGTTCTTGGACTGTTTCTGCCTGCCCCTCTTTGGTTTTGTTGCCTTCTGTGGGACTGATTACCTGGTTTCTGACCCTGCCTGCTCTTCGACCATCCGTAAGCCTGGCCCTAAAATAAACTGTTTGAACTCTGCTCTTAGTGTGTCTGCGTTTGGGTCCAACTCCTCGAGCTCCTCCGAGTGCCACAGTCTTTGTGAGTAACCTGGACGTCAGCACGATATTCCTAATCATGCACTGTGTGAAAAGTCTTTATTGGGGGGTCTGTTGCATATTTTCAGGATGAGGTGACATCTCCTCCGGCTGCAGCCGTCTGCATTACTCTGTTTGGTTGGAGCTCGCTGGGAGAGCAGAAGCTGCCCCAGAAAAGAAACTGAAGTCACTGAGACTGATGTTTTCTGCTGTTTCATGAACATCGTTCCCCGGAAACTCAACCCAAACATCCCTCTGCTCTCGTTTCTCAGTGTGTGCATCCTCCTTTCCTTTCCTAGCCTCCTCTCCATGCCTTGGTTCCTCCTACCTGGGATGCAATTGGATGATTGGAGGAGCCGATCTCCTGCAGCATCAATAAAATACGACGTGTGTCGCGGCTGCATTTAATGATCTCTGTCACACGAGTGGAACCGTGCTCATGACAGCGAACACGTTCACTGTGGATTCACTATACAGCTCGACATGACGACACACGAACACACAGATGGTTTATTCAACGCACAAACTCACACAAACTCACAAACGTCTCAAATCCAGCTCACAACCACAGGAAACTCAGAGCCCAGCTCTGGGTGTCACCTCCAGCCGCTGATCAGGAGGTTTTTAGATGTTTAACAGCCAGAAAACAACAAAATCCACATTTCTTCATAGTTTTTATGATCAAAGATCTATTTTTACATCATCTAAGACATTTAAAGAGCTGGATGCTTTAGTGACATCACACCTCTTTTATACGACGCAGGTTTAGAAAAGACTCACAGCTCCTCTCTGTTCGAGATGCGTTCAAAGACGTCTGAACGCAGCGTGTTCACGTGTGACGCAGCGGCACGGTCTCAGGCAGCAGGACGGAGGAGACGAGCCTGTGATTCCTGCAGGAAATGATTCAAATCAGCTTTTCATGTGTTTGATGAGTTTATCAACCGCTCGGTGGGACCGCAGAACGAAGGTGGAAGTTGTAAAATTGTGAAGTTAACGAGTAATTTTGATGTCGACCTGAAGAAGCTCCAGATTTCACCTGGTTCCCGCGGTGGTGAAAGGCTCTGTGAGGCGCTGCAGCGGAGCAGCGAAGGCCGCTAATCGAGAGCCTAATTGATATTTCTCCCTCTGTCAAGGTCGACGAGACGGCGTTTCCTCCCACAGATGGAGCGTTTTTTCCTCTTTGTCTGCAGGATGAGCTGATTGTCACGCTGGGCAGGACGTGCGCTCACCCTCCCTCTGTCTCCCATTAGCACGCTGTTCTCTCATTCGTTCTCTGCAGTGTGAGGACGGCGGCGGCAGCGGCGGGCAGATCCATCCCGCCGCCGCTGCATATGGTAATTGTTATAATAGATGCAGAGCAGTTGCTTAAGGGCTGATGTTTTGGGAAACTGTTATTGAACTAATTACTCATTTGCATACTGTGTCTTCAGCGCTGGCTCCAGAATTTCTGTCGCTCTCTCCGGAGTCGCATTAAAAGTCACAGAGAAGTGGGAAACGTTGAGCAGCTCCGGCTGGATGAGTGGCGCCTGCCGCTCCCAGGCTCCCATCAGTCAGCTGATCACAGTCACACCCTCCAACACTCGACTGAGGCCCAACAGTTTAATCAGATTCAGCAGTTTAGGGCTAATGTCTGCTCTGATACCTGGATGTTCACACAAACGGCAGCGAACACACGTTTCCCGCGCTCGCTGACTTTTAGAAACACGTTTGCACATCATCACACACGACACACAGGAGGCGCAGCGAGGCGAGGTCAAAGGTCGAAATCCAAACGTCTGGACTTGTGCTGCAGATTTGCAGTTTGTGGGATCGTCTGCACCGACACATTGCAGCGAGTGGCATTATGGGTCGCCGCACATCCCAGAGGCTCGCAGGGGAGCCGGCGTGCACAGGAAACAAGCTGATTGGTTGATTCACCTCATGACACACACACAGATTTAAATATGGCGTCCACACACTTTAAAGCAGCCACCTTGTGCAGGGAAACTCCAGCAGGTGGAGTGTGTCGGCATACTTAAACGTGCAGGCGTGTTGCCGTGATGCAGCATGGAAGCGCCGTTGCATCACATCAGGTGATATCGCATCACGTGTGGCGTTTGAATCATTTATTGAAATTTGCTGAATTTAATTGAGCTGTTGTTTTTGAGATTTTCCGCCTCCCTCAGAGTTTCCCCACATTAATGTGAATCTCATCCTGCAGAATCGATGGAGCCTCTCGCTCTCTCTCATCTGACACGACCGGACTGAGCGCTGCTGCACATATCGATGGTCTCCAGAGAGAAAGGCTTAATTAATTTAATCAACCTATGACCTTTTTATTCAGCACCAGCCTCGGGACAAACTTCCTGCCCCCGCTGTTCTCTGAGGGTCTAAACATTCGTCAATTATCAAAATTCAGTTTTAATTCAAAGAACCAAACTTTTAGATTTTGTCTCAACGACGTCGCGCTGACGGAGCTGTGGCTCAGTCTGACGACGCCTGTCGTGCATCATCCTCACCTGCGAAGTTCACACAGACACTTCCTGATGATTTGTCACAAACATAATCACACGTGAACACGCTGCGTTCATGCATCCGGAGGCTCATCGCAGTTATGCTGTAATGCCGAGCAGCTGATGCCTGAAAGCTGAGTTACTGTCTGTGCAGCATCGATCACGAGCGGAGCCGGAGTGCAGCCGGCACACAAACTGTCAGCTCAGCAGAAACGGAGCGAGCGTCTGGTTCCGGTGGCCGAGCGAGCTGAGCCAATCGCGTCCCTCCTCCTTCTGTTTCGGTGACAAGCTCCCCCGTCATTAACCTCTCTCTGCATTAACGGCAGCCTAATTAGTCCCTCATCCTCAATCCATAACGTTGAGTCAAGGAAGTGACGCTAATTTAGATCTAATTAGGGTTTCTGCAACGCCATTACACGGCTCTGATGTGGCGAGGAGCTAACGACAGGCCGCGAGACGGGACGTGAGGCGCTGTCGGACGGCTGCTGGGCCGCTAAACGACACCGCGGCGACTGAAGCACAAAGGAGGCAGAGCCGCAGTCTGACGACCGAAGGCAAACTGCAAGTAAGCACTTCTGTCAGAGGAGGAAGCGCCGGCCTGTCAGCGGCGCTCCGGCTGCACGCGCACAGGAAATACTGAAGAGCCTCGAACAACACGGCAGCGGTGTCATAGAGAAAAACAAATAACAAAGCAGATATGATGAAGCAAATCATAAAACCAGGCTCCGTGTTGCCTTCGAGGACGTCTGTAATCTGCAGTTTGTTGTTGATCAGGTTTGCTGTGTTGTGTGTTGCAGTTATTAACTTTACATTTGTTTTGTGTTTGAACTGAGAAAGTGTGACGACATAAATAAATAAAGCTGTGATCGACTGTAGTCGGAGCCCTCGCTGACGCCCTCCGCTTTGATTTTAAACTTTATTTACAAAAGGAATCGGTGGCGTTTTATCTAACGTACGTAAAACTACAGAAAATAAGCTGCGGCTTTAATTCCAGTCAGTTAAATGACACACAGCTTTAAAACAGAGGAGACTTAATTAAATGCATATAAAGAATAAAACTCTACTCACTACTACATTTATTAAATAACTGATCTCTGACACGAGGCTGTTTCAGATGTTTGTTTTGACTCCTGGCAGCTGTTTTACACACAGTTTATGTGAAATATTCTATAGACATATTATTATCACCATCATCTACAAATGATTCAGTACATTTTTGAGTCTCCTGTATCATAAACACATTAGCCAAACACACACTCACATCAGTCAGGAGCTGCAGCTGCCCTGTACCAATATGGCGGCCATGTTGACGCCACGTTGGACTGAAAAATGAGGTCATGGAAGGAACAAAACCCCCTTTGTTTGCTGAACTAAACTTTGGGGGATATTTTAGATTAAAATGCATTAATTTCAGTGGATTCGTCGTCTCTCTGCAGAGATGAAGCAGATCCGTGCAGAGCTTCGCTGCTGTTTCAAGTATTTTCTGCCTTTATTAACAGACAGATGAGACGATGGAGAGACTGAGATTCAGTAAACGCCCCGGTGTCAGAGGGCGGGTCTTGTATGAGTCGGAGGACGAGGTGGATGCATCAGAGCGGTGGGCAAAGCAGGCTGAGAGAGTCAGAGTCAGAGTCTGAAAACCCGACATGATGAGACCAGATCAGAGTCACATGGGTCTGCGTGGAATTCAACAGTTAACCACAAACGGCCACGAGCGCTCGTCTCAGTCAATGCGGCCCGGCCCCGGATCTTCCCGCTAATGATTGAAGCCGATCGGCCCGACGCACTGAGCGGCGCATCAACAGAGAGCGCATCGAACGCTGAATCAAAGCGCTGCGACGCGGCAGAATGAACGCCGGCTCCGCTCCGCTTAGCATTACACGCCGCCGCCGTATCTTTTGGCTGTGAGTAAATGTGATTGAATGTGTTTTGTCCCTTTCAGAGGCCATTAGCAGGACGATAGTGATCAGTGGGGTTTACATAACGCCGGTTTAAAGAGCGGCGGCTGCTGCTGCTTATCTAATGGCCCACAGGAAGAAGAAGCCATTAGCAAATTAGCAAGTCCATCCTCGTCAGGGCTATTAGCCCCAGCCTTTATTCCTCTGCTCGCAAAGTTCCTGAGAAACAAGAGATGACGACCGCTATGAACTCTGGGAAATCACGATGTGGCGGGTCTTTGTCTCCTCGACGGGGTTCGTCTCATCACATTGTGATTAAATCCTGAAAGGCGTCATGAGAAGGACCCGTTCACAGCTGACAGGTGAGGACGACACATCCTGTTTCAACAGGAAGTTCATCACGTTCAGGACGTTCAGTTTCCTCAGGTCTGCGCAGGAAATCTGAGAATTTATGAGAAAAAACAAAACCAGAAACAAAGAAATGTGGCGTCCCGACTACAACGAGGTCATGTGACCATTAGTCAAATGTTCTTATGACCCAAAAAGAGAAGAGCAGGAAGCCACGAGCTGAAAAACAGATTCATGATCCATGTTCTTCTTTCTTCTTCTTCCTTTTCTTCTTCCTCTTCTTCTCCTCCTCCTTCTCCTCCATCTCCTTCTCCTTACTCATCTCCTCCTTGTCCTCTCCTCCTTCTTCTCATTATCCATCAGTGTGAGTGAGGACCTTTGAGGGTCTGGTGTTCTGTCATCCCTCTGCTGTGAACCAGCTAAACCAGGACAAAATGCTGGAGACCAGAAACCACCAAAATAAAAGCACAGATGGTTTTCTTGGCAGTGTCCCTGACGAGCAGATGGACGTGTTAGCCGTTCATCTTTTCGCTCATTATCATTTATCTGCTCTCACAAAACCTTTGGCTGGTCTCAGCTGAGTCTGATCGGAGCCGGACCAGAGCGAAACCTTCAGGCCGGTCTCAGATCTTTCACACAGTCAGGACTGTGACGTCAGCACTTTTAACGACCAAAGGTCCCAACGCGTCTTTAACAGATGATGTGATGCAGCTGCAGACAGCGTGAGCGTCAGTGCAGCAGCTTAATGTCACAGCTCGTCAATAATGATGATAAATGATAAATAAAAACATATTTCATGATTTTTGGATTAAAAACAAACAACTTTTGTACATTAAATGATTCCTGAAGTGGAAAACAAAGGTTAGAGCAAACCTACTGTTGCATTAATGTGTATTACTACAATATATGTATTTAATAATTCAATAATTAGGTTTTCTTATGGATCAAGTGATTCATTTCCAAAACAATAAAGAAGAAAACATGCATAAAACCTGATAGCATAGCTTAAATTCATCTGAAATCATATTATTAAGTATTTTAAAATGAAAACTAGCATTTTAATGAACCAACCATGCCTCTACATCTGGTGTTTGTAATAACTCTGGGATGATTTTAATGATCAAAGCTCCAGCTTCTGTAAATGTGCATCACCAGGCGCAGCGGCCCTGTACCAATATGGCGGCCGTGCTGCACCAGATCACATGCTCGTGCTTCTTTGAGACGCTGTACGTGTGATATTAACTTTACAGGCTTTTCGGGCTGTTGTGTTGTAATTAAATCAAAACTGCACGACTGTTGCAGCGACACTTCCTCTGTGCTGCGCCGCAGCGTCCTCAGCGTCCGACAGAGAAAGAAAAATGGCGTCCAGAGGAAACGGCAGCGCTCTGTCTCATTCTTAACGTCACTGCTGCTCCTCTGAAAGACTCCGGAGCGGCTAATAGGAGCAAAGTCAGAGCAGAGACAAGGAGGGACACGAGGTCATCACCTTCAACCTGATCTGATTGGCTGACCTGTGTGGCCCCGTGGTGAGTGGGCGGTCTGAGGGACACCATCCTGCCCCGGGGGGTCACGGTTTGTCTGGGAACATTTCCCACGCTGCCCCTTTGGCTCTTCCTGTCATCGCTGAGCGTGTTAGACGATGACAAAACAGAGCAATTAGGAGGAGGAAGACTTCCCCTCACCGTTTCATTTCCTCGTGTTGTCACGGCAATCCTGCTGAGACCGCGGCGAGGGCCTGAAGCTGGATTCTCTTTAAAAACGCCGTCCGTCAGCTGAGGCGCCGGGGATTTAAACCAGAAAACGAAGCCGCTGACGTCGCGTTCCAGCCCAAAGCCCGAAGATGATATTTTCTCTTTCTGGCGGCGGCTGTTATCGATTCATGTCTCTGCTTTCAGTTTGGTTGCGCCGCGCCACTGCGCCACGTGCCCTCGCCGCGTTGAAGAACGGGTCTTTGAAGGCAACACGTATTGGCATATGGTTAGGGATGGTTTAATTCAATTTGTGTGGTATCTTACAGGTCCCCTGATTACCACTGTTTGGGAGTTAATTGGTGTCGCTGGGTCCTCTGAGGAGAACAGAAGGCAAACTGACGCTGGCACACACACACACACACACACACACACACACACACACACACACACACACTCACACACACACTCACACACACACACACACCTCCAGCTCTTTTTGTTTTATTGAGCAGAGAGATGCATTGTCTCTTCATTCATCAAACATGTCAGATCACCCAAATTAAATCCAAGCGCTCCCTTCTCTCCTCCATTCATCTCAAACTCCAACTACCTGTTTCACGGCGCTGATGCAGGAGAAATGCGGGCCAGATCCGCCCGCCAACCACAAACCTGCCCAGACCGCCGTTTACCAGCTTCCTCCTCTCTCCTTTTTGACTTGCCTCCAGTTTTGCCTCGCCGGTGGTTTCATTTGAAATCGAATCGCGTTGGTTCGCAGTCAAGCTGGCAGAGGAGAGCGTGAGCACAGACGTCCTCCGGCGCCGGGCGATCAAAAGTAAAAAGATGGCACGACTCGTTCATCGCCACGCCGCGCCGCTTTGGACCGAGGTGGTCGTCCAGGTCTGAACTCATCGCCAGCACATTAGTGAAAGAGGACGATCAGCAGATCCAAGACTCCGCTAATCACAAAGGGGAAGCAGCCAAGAGAGGAAACCTGATCTGAGCGTTTGCTCCCGAATCTAAAAACATGATTGCTGCGAAAACAGGAAGCGGATCCAGGAACGAAACGGCGTGTTTACTGAAGTCTGAGAACATCACACCGCACAATATGTTAGCGCTGGGATCCGCAAACACGCCGCTGACTCTGCTAATACACAGACAAATGTTATGTATGTTTATCAGCAGCGCCCGCCTCCACCGCACGAGTGCGGGTAAGTGATGTCAGCAGCGAGCAGGCCCTCGTTTCATTAACGAGCTGTAAATTTGTGTTTCTGCATTAATGAAAACGTAAACTCTGATTTCTTCCTCTTCATCTGCTGCCGGAGAGAACAACTTGTCCTGAGGGTTCGAAGCAGCTCATCTCTAATTAAAATCAGCTGCGGCTCTTCAGACGAAGCTCTGAGCTGCAGGCGTCCGTGTGTGTCTGTGGACAATGGATCAGCTGACTGCGCGTGAAGGGTGAAACACTGATGGAGAGATTAACAACACGCCCACACGCCAAATATATGGATTCCATGAGTTTATCGTGATCGCTCTCGTGTCTCTTCCTGTAAGAAGATAATGTTTAAGACTTTTACATGTAAATTAAATCTCTTTGCATTTTGCAGTTTTAGTTTTTAAATCTGCTGCCAGGTGCAGGCTCCTGCACTGCTGCAGCTGCAGAGCTGCATTTCACTGCAAACCAGCAACAGGTGACGCTCCACAGCTGAAGGGAGGAGCTTAAATGAGCATAAATCCTTTAAAAACTGTATTTAAAGCAACATAAAATTATAAATTTAGATCAATAAATCAACATATTTGCTGCATTTGCGCCAACACATTGAGTTTACTGACATTACAGTATCTCAACTTTCTTATTTTAAATACTTTTACGTACTCACACGTCAAAATAAAGTGGTTTGCATCAGTCAAATATGATAAAAGAATTCTTAACTTTATTATTTTGTCCTCAGACAGATAATAAAACAGCTCACATTCAGAAATACTCATCAGACAGTTGGTTCAGACTAAGTCCCGCCTCTCACAGAGCAGAGAGCCAATCATATGAGGTGGCTCTTGGTGGCTCTTGGGTCGGCCAATCAGAATTCAGCGATGGTTATTGCTAACGCAGGCCGTCTTCCTGGGCTCGCCCATGCAAACTGGCAGCTGGATCACGTTCGATGGCCGTCATATCGAATGGAAAAGTCAAGGCGGTGCATATTTTTCTTTTTATGAAGGAAAATTTCAGTGTTTGCTTCAGTTTGAACGATTAATCCTCCGAGCAGCTCCCGCCTCTGAAACCAGTGAAACTCCCGCAGGTTCCAGATTTTACACAAACACCAACTCTGCTGTTACTGTGTGTGTGTGTGAGCCCCTGTCGACTCAGCTGTCAATCAAACACATGCTCCCGCCCACTCACAGGCCCAGACGACGTGTTATTCGTCTTAGTTTATTTCCGACCGTGGCTGAAGGTGGTTGTGTGATTTCAGTCGCCTTCAGTCTGGAAGATGCTGAACGCTGGCGAGCGCCTTCGCCCGTCGGCGCCGATCAGCTGCAGTCGTTGATCCTCAGCGTGCTGCAGCAGCATCAACATGCAGAACGGCATTCTGGGAAGACAGAGGAAGCGAGAGGGGAGGCTTCAAATTGAATGTGGCAGCCGTGGCTGAACTCCAGAGCTGCTTCCTCCAGCAGGAGGTCAGAGGTCGCTGCAGGTCGGCCTCCGCTCGGGGTTTTCCTCAGAGCTGCACGCCATCGACGGCGCAGTGACACGCCTCCTCCGAGGGGACTCTGTCCGTGTCCCCTCTGTTTTTCAGTCCTGCTGCCTTTAAGACATCCATCTCATTATGCCGGAGTCCCGGCGGGATTTAGATAACTTCCTGTCGTGTAGAGTCAGTTTCAAGCTCATCCAGCGCCTCACTGTCACTCGCCTGCGTCGCTGCATGTTTAATGCTGGTACAAGAGTTCTGCATTTACAGTGTTTGGCAGCACGCTGTGACACCAGGCGGCTATTACCCAGCTCCCCCTGCTCCTCGGCTTGGCTGAAGTAAACACCCCCCCCTCCACACTCACACACGCACACACACACACACACACTCCCCAGCCTGCTCTGTTTGTTTCTGTTTGTTGACACAGAAACAATCGTTTGTGTCTCTGCACTGTAAAAACCTAAAGTGAAGCGTTTCCTGAAATAAAGTTCAGAGGAAACAGCGGAGGACGGACGCCATCAGCCGCCGGGACAGACCTCGGTACGAAATCATGTGTCCATCGTCACGTGACGCAGAACAAACGTGTTAATGTGTGAGCCAGAGATAACTCCAGTTACAGTAAGAATTACAGTAACAAACAGATAAAAACATTTAAATATAAGAGGAAATAATAAAATTAGTGTTTGGCAGGATACACAGAAGAGTAATAAGAACAATATGGTGCCTCATATGATTCAATGTGCTAATGTGTAGGATAGTGATGGAGTGGTTCTGCACTGGAGGACACCACTAGGGGGCGCAGCAGAGCGACGCTGGAGCAGTTTGTGGTTTTAACTCTGAGGCTGAAGCGACGGAGGAGCCATCGTGGACGATCTGTGTGACGACGGTGGTTGTGTTTGTGCCGTTTGGAGGTGAACACGCCTCTGGCCACATCTGTTTGAGGTCATGTGACTGCAGAAACTCGTCAGGAGGAAGTGCAGGTTCCTGTTTTTCAGCGAACGTCGTCGTTTCATGCAGAACACCATCGAGCAGGACAGATGGAGGGATTTCTCCTTCGTTACAGAATCATTTCATCATCTCTGTGTCAATAAGCCGCCGCCAGTTGAGACTTTTCCTGACGATTCACACTTCAGCTGGGTTACCGCGGTGATAAGGCCACTGCGGTAAAAATAAACCTGTGATGGCTCTGCAGCGCGCGGTGGGCAGGTCCTCACAGGTGACTCGGGTTAAACAAAACCAAAAACACCTCGACAAACGGTGAAACGCTCAAACGCTTCATGCAAGAACAAACATGTGATGCTGCGATGACGCTGATCCTCCTGGCTGCCGGCCTGCAGCCTGCAGCCTGCAGCCTCCCACCTCCTCCCTGCAGCAGCAGCGGCGGCGGCGGCGACGGCGGGGCGGCGATGATGAAGTGGAGCTGTGATAATTTTCCTGTCAGCGTTATAAACAGGGTCCACCGAGTCTGACCCGTGGCTCAACACACCGCCCATGAATCAGCGCAGCTCTGTAAACATTTGGGCCATAAATAACTATAATTAAAAAAATACTGGTTATTGCATAAATTAGGTAATCAATTAGGCTGCATTTGGTATTCATGCGCTGCCTGCTCGGCCTGCAGTTTGACTTATTAGACTCTCCGAGGCTCCACCGTGGTTCACTGAGATTTGGGAGTTGGTATTTTTCTTATGTATGAGTGTGTGTGTGTGTGTGTGTGTGTGTGTGTGTGTGTGCGTGTGTGTGTGTGTGCAGAGGGAGACTGCACACGGCGCCTGCCTCTGGTTGCTGCAGCTACACTGTAAATGCTGCAAAGCCTCCGTCAAACCGAACACGAACCTTTTTAGTTTGTTCTCAAAACAAAACCATCGCCGTGGTTAACGAGGTGAGCTCGTTAGCGGGAGACAACTCATCGATGGCGCCGCAGCTTCACCTTCCTCTTTGCTTCATGGCTGCGTTTTCTGTTTGCAGCTGGTTTAAGGTTTTGATCAAACTAACCTGCTGTTTAAGGTCGGAGGTATAAAACTCTGCTCGGTTAGAGACGGACGGCCGCTCTTAATGAACACGTTTAATTACTGACTCTGTGTTTCGCTGCTTCGACTGTTTCAGATGCACGTTTTGTTTCATTTTTAGTCATTTCACTGTGATTAAAGGTTCATTCCACCATTTTTAATCCTGCGGCTGCAGTCGGGAGTCTCAGGAGCTCAAACCCGCCGTCATTTAAACAAAGTCCGGTGGTTTCGAGGCTCGGCGGCACAGCGCGAGGCCGGTTTTCCTGCAGAATCCGTTTTTTTGGGTCTGGATTAGCTCGTTAAAATTAAACTCTTTATTTTTGCAGTGTTTGCTTTTTACTTTTCCCAAAATGCATTGCAAACAAGTTCTCCGATGAGGGCTTCTCCCACACTCCTCTCCCATGGTGCACCTCACTTAGAGAACATGAATAGTTGATGGGCAAAAGAACAACAATTGCTACTTAAGTCTTCATATAATATTTAAGGGACAAGCGCGGCGGGTCTGCAGCGGCGGCCTTGTAGCTGAAAGCACCGAGGGGCTTCGTGCAATTAACTGGCGGGGGAGAACCGGGGGAAGCAACGAAGAAAAGAAACGTTTCAGGTTTTTGGGTGAAATGAGCGTGCCGGCCTCTTCTCCAGCTGCATTTAGTCTGAGCTTCTGACTGAGGTAAAACCGGAGTGGACGAGCGTGTGCGGCGCCGACAGATTGCCTCATATCCATGCAGCGGGCTCAGCCCACATTAAGAATGGCCTCGGCATCTTCCTCCTCCCTCTGAAGGCTGCCGGAGCCTTGGCAGCAGCTGCTTTTGTTTATTCTGCACCGAACATGTCCTCCCCCAAAAGTTTACCCTTGATCAACAAGCATATTAGGTTATGCTAATATTAGTCGTCATTAGGAATCTGCTCACGGCGCCGGTTTCCTCTCCGTTCACTGACTCATTTGTTTTGATTACTCCGTGTTCCCTCCCAGCGCGTCAGCGGGCGGCGGCGGCTCCGCTGGGCGGCGTGGGCGCGCTAACAGAGGTCAAAGGTTAAATCCTGCACGTCTATATTGTTCGTGTTAGCTTTCAGCTGATGTGCAACACCCACCTCCAGCTCTTAAACATGACGGAGGTGCACTAATGGACGGCTGGAGGGCTTTAATGCACTGAAGAGCGGCGAGCGGACGACAGCTCCGGCCTCCGTCTCTCTGCAGCAAAACACACGGTGAGCACCGCCATCGCCGCCGCCGCCGCCGCCGCTGCTCACTGAAAAACAAACATGCATCCAAACACAACACGTCGCTCGGCTCTCACCGTCTCTGCTCGAACGTCATGAAAACATTTGAATGGACGTCCGGAGCAGAACCCGCTGAAACACACAAACACAAAGGCCACTCATGCTTTATTAAAACTGAAATGAAGACAGAACACATTTAATATAGTGGACAAAAGTATATGGACGCCAGCTGCAGCTGTTTGACCTTTGACCTTCATTTCACCGGGTTGGTCAGTTTAAAGTTAATTAACTGTGTGTTTTAGTCATATTTAAGGAGCTGACAGTGAATTAAAGAAGCCTGCAGTGTCGCAGTGTTCGGACATCTTTACATTCACTCTGATGCTTTGGTCGCTCACTCTCTCTCTCTCTCTCTCTGGTGTGTGAGAGTCTGACGAGCTGCAGGTGAGTTTGGTTAATCGTCTGATTGGAGGATCGACCGTACACAGGTCGTTCCCAGCAGCTGATTGGTTCCAGCCATTTAAAGGCCGGCCCCTGCACTTCCTGTTTGAAATGAAGAGTCTGCCGCCGCGTTTAGATCATCCAGCTCAGAGCAGGGTGCGTTTACTGACCTTAGCTCAGGGTGTTTGCTTTGAACGGGGTGTTTGTGGAAAATTGGACATCAGAATGATCAGTTGCATGTTTCTTTGCAAGCCGATCAATAAATTGCATCCTTATAATCAAACAGAGGTGGTGTGGCCGTCACGAGTCACGGCTGCAGGATCCTCTCACGTCTGACGGACCCACAGAACGCCCGAAGGTCACACGGTGCTGGAAACCTCCTGAAAGCCGCTGATTTGAGGCTGAAATAACCAGTTTTGCTCTTGCAGCTCGACACGTTTCGCAGCAGCGAGCGGAGAAAGGCTCTGAATACTGAGAGCGAGCTCATCGACAGCTGCGACTCAACAGAATCTCGTCAGTTTGAACCTCTGAAGACGTGAAACATGATCCTGCAGCCCAGGAAAAAACTTTAATCTGCTGGAATTTAAAAACTCGCAGCTCCTCTGAAGCTGTTTGCCTCCGTCTCTGCATGAAATCAGCCGCTCGCTCCTGTTTTCTCTCAGGGTTGACGGTTTCTGCTCAAAGCTCAAAACTGCAGGAGAAGCTCCCGTCAGTCCGGCCCATGGTGCCCACTCAGCTGGATCTCTGAATCACACAATCATTATTAATTAAAACATAAATGGTGCATTAGAGGTAAACTGGAATTTCAAAACTCACATATGAAAGTTTTCACTTTGCTGTTTGGGAGGTTTTTCACTTTAAAATCTCAAACATGCCTTTTTATAATATAACTTTGTTAATTAATGATAATTTTAATGAAGTTTATTTGGAATATGTGATGACTGAGCACATACAGTATTTCTCAGCATCCTGACTGGCTCATTTTGAGTCTGCTGTGATTTCACCACCTGTCCTCTCTGTGAGTCTGAGCTGCTGTGTTGTCTTTAAACTCTGATCTGTGAAGAAACTGATTTCAGATCAGTGAACAGATCATTGCTAATCACATTCGACAGGAAACAGGGAGACAGATGCTGAGACGTGTTCCAGGTTTTTGGTTTGGTGTTCAGGAAAGGCAGAAGTTTGGTGGTGGCCACACAGACCCTGCTCCTCTTCCTCCTCTTCCTCCTCCTCCCCCTGCTCCTGCTCCTCCTCCTCCTGCTGCTCCTCTTCCTGCTCCTCCTCCTCCTCCCCCTGCTCCTGCTCCTCCTCCTCCTGCTGCTCCTCTTCCTGCTCCTCCTCCTCCTCCCCCTGCTCCTGCTCCTCCTCCTCCTGCTGCTCCTCTTCCTGCTCCTCCTCCTCCTCCCCCTGCTCCTGCTCCTCCTCCTCCTGCTGCTCCTCTTCCTGCTCCTCCTCGTCCTCCCCCTGCTCCTGCTCCTCCCCCTCCTCCTCCTCCTCCTCCTCCTCCTCCTCCCTCAGATGTTCTCACAGTAAATCCTGAATCTGACGAGCCAAAGACGGCGGACATCATTGATGTTCTGCTTCTCCTGCTAAGAACTAAATCCATCGAACATCGTATTTGTCTCTGTGTCTCTCTCACTGTTTTATTTTTACCCCTGCACGCACACACACACACACACACACACACACACACACACACACACACACTCGGGCAGATTGCTCGACCTCGCTCCGAGCTGTGAGGGATCAGCAGCTTTTTAGACGACCTGTTATGAGCTTTTTGTCTTCTGCAGAGGATCTGAACAGAAGGACCGAACTGTGTGTGTGATCTCTCTCTTTCACACACACACACACACACACACAACCTACAGCTGTGTTGTAGCTCCAGGTCTGGACACGGTGCTGTGAACGCCTTAGTTTTTCATTTTAATTCTCATTTCGTCAGAAACAAGATAAAATATTCTCGCTGCACTAAATAAAAATTTTTATATTAAAAACTTTATTTTACATCTTTCTTGTTTTCTTAGACTCTGTTATCTCTTAGTTTTTAGTCTTTCTGGTCTTTTATAGAAAATCTTTTCACTGATTTCCACCAATTTACTAATTTTCTATTTTCTGCTTTTTTAAAAATGAGTAAGTGAAGTTAGTGACAGTCGAACGCTGCAGCTATAAAAACTACATTTAAATTAAAGGAATAATCAGCTTTGGATGATGTGGATCAGTGTCTAGCCATGCTCAGCTAAATGCTAACGTGAGCATGCTAACACACTCTAAATGACAGTGTTAGCATGCTCACGCTAAGCAGCTGTTACATTTACCTCATTCATCATCTGAGTTTTGACTGATGCTAACCTTTGCTAATTAGCAGTGAACACAAACAGCTGAGGATGATGGGAAAGTTGAGCTGACGACGTCTCAGTGTGATGCTGCGTCAGAGCAGCTGACCTCAGCTCAGTTGAGGCCTGTGTGTCTGTTTCATGTGCATGAACCCAGAGAGCAGCTTCACACTGGACTCAGTTCCCTGTCTGCTCTCGCCTCAAACGTCTCTATGTGAGAGGTCCACTTCCTGTTCGCCACCGGCGGAGTTAAGCAGGAAGCTTCGGCTCGACCTCCCAGATTAAAGCCTCGGTCGCCGCTCCCGCATCCCTGCGCCGTCAGGGGGGAGAGAAAGTTGTTCACTCTCACTCAAATATTGATCCGTGTATCCGAGATCACAGGCAGACAACATGCTGAAACACACACACACACACACACACACACACTCTGCTTTTTGCTTTATCTGGGATTTTCTCCCTGACAAAGAGGCTCATGGCGAGCTCGTTAAGGCGGCGTGTGGAATAAGGAGGGCGGCTCTGCTCGTCCCTGGGATGGAAGATGAATCTGAGCCTAATGACCTTCACTGACAGCCGTAATTCTATCAGGACCCAATCAGCTGCAGCAATTAGGTGCTCTTTGTGAGCCGGGGAAAGGGTGTGTGGATCCTAACCGGGGTCAATTAGAGAGTATAGAGCCGCCGCTCGACTCCCACTACATCAGTCTGTCTGTCACCGGCCGCGCAGCCTCCCCTTCCCCTTTAATCACTTAATATAAATGTATCTCTTGCGCCCTCCCTTCATCTCTCCGTCTCTTCCCCTCTGTCCCCAGGCGACTCCATCTTGGTCAGTTTCTCTTTTCTAAATCAGTCCTTGGTCTTTTCCTGGAAAAAGCTTCCTGTCGTGGCCCGGAGGTTATCGGGTCTCCCTCACGCTCTCACTGCAGCTGATACCTGCTTTAATACCTGCTTTCTGTCGACGCGGCACATTCACTATGGCGACCGGCGACCTCACGGCCTGTGCTGCTGTGTCACTTCCTGTGTGACAGGTAAAAGACCACTGACCTCGAGCAGAATAACAAACAAAAGTGTTTAAACCATTTTCCATCGCAAACTGTCTCCACCCCAGGAGATGATGATGATGCGTCCTCCTGTCCGGAAGGACTGACGGTCCCTGAAGGCACCGCCACGCTGAGAGGCGGCTGAATAAACTCAGTAACTCCGCTCGTCGTCTCTCCTCAGATCGCCACGTCTTCCCTGTAGGACGCTCTCGTTCACACCTCCATCTGCGACGGCGGCGAGCTCATCACTCAGCTGGCTGCATGAGAGCACTTCAGGAGCGGGGAGGAGCCCGTCGGGAGACGCCGCCACGCAACAGCCGCAATCACCAGCAGAGGAGCGTTCGGGGAGATTCGTCGTTTCTTTTCTTTCCCTCCTCAAAACGCACGGTGGACCCATCTGCTGCTGCCATGCTCGCGGGGGAGTCACCTGACATCACGCAAACTTTCTGACAGCAGGCGCTTTAACTGCGTGACGCCCCGTCTGGGTGCATTGTGGGAAGATGGCAGCAAAACACAAAGTGATGAACTCTGGTTAGGGAGGGTCAGGTCACGTCACATGAGAGACCTGCAGCCGGTTTATCTCCAACGCTACGCCGCCACAGCTGAGGGAGTTGAGCTGTGTGTGCGTGTGTGTGAGTGAGTGTGTGTGTAAGTGAGTGAGTGTGTGTGTGTGTCAGTGAGCACATGTTTTGTTTACCTGCAGCCCTTCAGAAACAGCTAGCGTGCAGAGCGAGGTAAATAGTAAAGAAGAGGTAATTGCACACAAGGGGACGAGCGCGTGTGTGTGTGTGTGCATTAAAGATGGAGTGCAAATGAGAGGTAGCGTGTGTGTGTGTGTGTGTGTGTGTGTGCAGCAGTGTGCAGAGAGCTGTATGTTGCACACCACCATGGTTGGCGCAGGTGTCAAAAAAGTCTGTAATTAGCAAACAAACAAACAAACAAAAGAGCGCGAGTGAAGGAGGCGGAGGGGAGGAGGCGTGGAGGAGAGACGACTGTCGCCACAGGACGCGTCACATGACTAAACACCGACAAGCATGACGACGAGAGCACGGCAGTCAGAGAGCGACGACTCTGATTTCAGAGGGAAATCAAAGTGTTTTCACCGTCTGTGAACAAACAAACAAACAAACAAACAAACAGGAAGGTTGCAGCCACACTTGCTGCCCTGCGAGGCGGACAGTGCTGTTACTGTGACATCATGAACTGCGAGGTCGCATTAAAGACGTGGAGCAGACACATTCATGCGCAGTAAGACCGACAGCTGAGCAGCCGGCGGACATGAAAACTACAACTCCCAACTCCCAAGGTGCATTTCAGCAGCAGACAGCCAATCGCATCGCTTCAGACTCTGCTAACGGCGAGCTGAAGCCGAGGTTCGCGCTTTGCAGAAGACCGGATGAAACGCCAACACTCTGGCTTGGCGTTGGAGGAAGTTCAACAACTACAGCGCCGCGTTTTCTGTGCAGTTAGGCTGACACGCAGTGTGCACACGCCATCAACCTGCACACGCCATGAACCCGCGTACTTCATCAACCTGCACACGCCATGAACCCGCGTACTTCATCAACCTGCACACGCCATGAACCCACGCACGCCATCAACCCGCACATGCCTTCAACCTGCACGTCTGAGCTTAGAAACATTAAGAACAACACGTTTAAAGAATCTGGATTTTCAGCTCTGCTGCCAGGTTCATCTGCAGGTCAGTCAGGTCCTGAAATCTGCATGTTGACCTCTCAGCGTTGAGTTATGAATTCATAAATACATTCTGCATCACGCTCTCCTGCATTATCTGTAAAGATGTAGTTCGGCGGGTTTGGATTAAAATTCATGCAACTGCAGCAAAGACAAACCGCAGGTTAGCTAGCCGGCTGCTGTCGTCCTGAGCCGAGCGTGCAGGACAGAGCTACGCCCCTGATACGCGTTGATACTGTGAGCGTTAACTGTGACGCTGCAGCTCAGTGGAGCTTTAATCTGCATCATCAGCACCCACAGAGCACCGACCACACCACAGCATCACAGCACAACGACTCGGGGTCACATCTCATGATTTTAGCATGCTAACATGCTAACAAAGGACAAGGGTTTGATCATGATGCACAACTTCAAGCTGTGGGTCAAACAGCAGGCAACACGCAGCAGAGTTCACGGTCAGTTTGCTGAGTTTTCTGTTCGAGCCAACAGCGAGTCGGCACAGAGACGTGTCTGCGGGAACGCCATGAGGTCATAAATCCACACAGTTCATCCTCTAAGGACGTGAGATCATTTCCTGACGCGCTGTTTGTCAGACTGTGAATTTGTTGGTGTGAAGTGGATGTTTTGACTCGTCAATGGTGCGGGAAGGAGAAGGTCAGGAGGTCGACCGAATCACCGGGACTCTCCCTCTGGAGACCAGAGTCCACATTAAACCTGAGAGCAGCGGAGCCAACATTCAGGCAGATGCTCCAACAACAACATCCTGCACAGCTTATTTATTTGTTTGTTTGTTTGTTTGACATATTAATGCAAGAGGTGCCAAAAACAGCCGGTTTTCACCAGCCGTGAGCGGTTAGTGACACGCTGAGTCACGGTGGCGTTCGTGTCACTGACTTCCTGCCTCCTGTGCAGGACGTGTAAACAACCTGCAGCCGGTGGAGTGAACCTTAAAACTCTGACATTTATTATCTGTGCAGCAGCTCAGAGAGGGTCAGCTCCTGACAGCACTGTATACAGTAGGCTCGATGAGTGTGTGTGTGTGTGTGTGTGTGTGTGTGTGTGTGTGCTGCAGGCATCGTTGCCAAATGATGTCTGAGCATGAGAAAAATCAAAACATCACACATAAAGTCAAAGGAAGATTGTTCCAGGAATAACCTCAAAGCGCCGCCGCTCGGCCCCGCCCACCCTGACCGCCCACGCTAACTGGGTCAGCGAGGTTTGGCGAAAACTAATAGTGCATCATTTTTAATTGCCCCTGCATGCAATTTCCTGACAGATGCAATCACCGCTAATTAGTTACTGACAGCGTTATCAAGTCCTCGTCTCGTACGGAGGGGCCGGTCCTTAACGCCACCGCCAAATTAAAGTGTTGTGAACTAACGAGCACGTAGAGGCGCCAATTAAAAGACGAAGAATGGCTCGTGCTCCGGCTCCGTCCCCGAGGCTTCACATGAAAGCTCGGCTGCGCTCTCCGAGACGCCGCTGGAAGGAGGCAGAGGCTCGGAGACAAGAGGCGGCGAGGGGCCTCTGGAAACTCGGGACAGTTTCTCAGTCAGAAGCATTTCAGCGCTAATTGGTGCAAATAAACAATATGTCTGAGGCCGCGGCTCGCTGATGTTCATTGATGTTTATTAGACACAATCACCTCCCAGAGATGAGATCGGCTTTGATCTGCTGGTGCTGGATCAGCGTCGCCAGGTTCTGCAGGATGCTGAGCAGAACTGCAGACTTCGAACTCTGCAGACTGATCAGCTGGCTTCATTTCCACTAAAGTCACCTCACAGACGTTTGAAACTCGCTGCAGATCAATAATCAGTCAGTTTTACATATGAAAATCAAAGATTTGCTGCGTGAAGGCTCCGCTCCTGTCAAATCATCACATGACGGTTCATCAGACACAGAAACACCACAAACAGGCGGCTCCGGATCGACTCGACTGCAGCTGGAGAAAACCAGAAAAATAGAAATGTTTTCATGTCAGAGCGACCCGGCGCCCAGCGGGGTGCGCTCGTGCTGCAGGCCTCTGCAGTGCTGCGTTCAATGACTCGTAGTTTTCGTGTCAGAAGAGTTTGATACACTGCAACTTGTTGACTTTGCTTTGATTTCATTTGCGAAATGTAAGGTCGGGTTGTAACAGTCGCTGTCCACCTGTTTCAGTTTCCACCTGATCTGTTTCCTCTGCCACACTAACAGCTCTGAGCAGCAAAATCATCAAATCTTCTCTGAGGCGTCCGTGTTGTTTCCGCAGACGCACGACGACGTCTGAACGCCGCAGACGAGCTTCTCTCGATGCATCTAAACCGAACCCAAACACCCCAACGTCTGCCTCCAGCGACGCTCGACTCTGAAATCTGTTTGGTTTGCTTGCGCCAGGTGTGTTGTAGTGTGCTAACCTGCGAGCAGACACCGGAGCATGCTAGCATTAGCATTTAGCAGATTGCTAACTGCAGCTGAGACTGACTGGGGTCGAGCCTGGATGTCCTAAAAAGGCTGCAGACATGGTCGCAGACGACGTTCAGGTGTGAGCTGATGACCTGAGCCGCTCCCCCTTCGGTCGCATAAACATCCGGAGCTGTGGCTCTTCTTCTGCTGCTTTCATCACGCCGCTTTAATCACTCTGCTGTTTTAGCGCTGCGCAAATAGACTGAGAACACAACGACCCAGTGAACGTGGCGGCGAGCGCTGACGGGCCTCTCAGAGACCTTTCAGTCTGAGGGAAAATACATGACTTCATCCATAAAATCATCCCTCGCTCCTCGCAGCCGCAGCCATTAGCAGCAGTTGAGCTCTCAGCCTCCCATCGCAGCACACGCTAACTGCAGCTCCTGCCCCAGAGCTCGCCACTAAAACAAATATGCGGAGAAATAAATAAATAAATAAATAAGAGGCCTGAGAGCGGTGTGGCTGTCACTCGCTGTATTTTGCATGATGTATGAGCTGGGGCGAGCGTGCACCTCGCTGCGACTCTAAATAATTAAGGGGAGAAATGAAAGCTTCAAACGTTGTCTTTGCAGAGGTAGCGTGAGTCACCGGTTAATCAATGCTAACAGGGAGCGTCAGGGGACCAAACAGATCAATTCCCCCGATGCAGGGAGGGGAGCCGGCTTCAAGCCTGACACTGACAGACTGACAGCCAGCAGAGGGACGGAGGGACGGGAGCGCGGGACGGGAACGCGGGACGGGAGCGTCCGCAGAGGGCAGGTACCGGTACAGTACTGCTGCGTCTGAAACACGGGAGCTGCACAGTGTGGAAACCAAATGATACAACGAGGAAGCGACGATGCCGCCCGTCTGAATCAGGAGCTGAGCTGATTTTACGATTTAAATGCCACAAAAAGAACCAAAGTATCAGCAAATCAGCACATCCTGTGATCCTCAGTCACTTCCTGTCAGCTCTCAGCTCATTGGTGCATTTTGAATCTTACAAAAAACGGTTTTAACAACAGGAACAGGAGGAACTGTTGCATTCAGGGACTATTTCCTGCAGTGGATTCACACAGATCTGGTCGCCAGGTGAGGTGCACAGCTCGAGTCTCTGACCTCTGACGGCAGAGATGAACCCACTGCAGGTCGGCCCGGGCTCCAGCGCCGCATCATGACGTTCGCCGCCACTGATTTCACTTCTTCTTCTTCTTCTTCTTCTTCTTATGCCCACTGTAGGTAACTGACTATAACGTTCAGGGAGAGAATGAAACAGATTATACTATGACAATACGGTGATTCTGAGTGTTTCTGTGCTGCTGAATCTGATTTTAATGCATCATTTGTGCCCAACTTGCCCATAGCAGCCGTGCAGCGCAGCAGCCGTGCAGCCGTGCAGACGTGCAGCGCAGCAGACGTGCAGACGTGCAGCGCAGCAGACGTGCAGCAGGCGGACACGCTGTGCGGAGGCTGAGCGGTGGAAAGTGAAGTCGTGATGTGACTGAAGCTGTTTTTTTCTCACAGATGAATTCATTTCATGTCCTGTAACTCGCCGTCACACCACACACGCAGGATGTGTTCAGTAAATACACATTTCATCTTTTTAGAATTGTTCATAAATGAATGAGACGATCTTTAAGTGCCTGAACTTCCTGTGATTTACCTGATTTTAACCATGTGACCTCTGGCATGAGCCCCGCCTCCTTTTATCACAGTTTTCTTTCACCATCTCTAACATGTTCTCCTGCACACGCTAACCATGCCGCCAGCGTGCGCCCCCCGCCCCCCCTCCTCCCCTCCTTCCTCCGGGCCGTGAGAAACATCTTCTGAGCGGATCACCGCGGGGCCGCTGAGCTCGCCTCCTAATTCCTCTGACAGCGGCGTCGCTGTGATACCTCTAAGAGGCGAATCCCCGTCTCTGTTCTCAAACCCGACAATCTCCACGGCGCCCCGCGTCTGACTCGAATACCATCTGAGAGTTTAAAACGAGGCCGGAGAGAAGGAGCGGAGCGCGAATCAGAGGCGTGTGGTATTTGTTTGACAGGTACATGTCTCTATAGGCCGGTGCCTTTCCAATTTAAGAGGCCCTTAAGCCGGGAGCAGCCGCTTAACATTATTCTGTGTGAAGAGGAAGAAAACACAGCTCTGCCTCCCCCGCCTCCCCCGCCTCCCCTCGCTGCTTTCAGAACGGGCCCTGCCGACCCTTCAAGGACGCTTTGCTGCAAGTGTTTCATCATTTGGTTGAATTTTAATTATTTTCCAGGCTCGTTAAGTCCCGCGGCGGCGGCGGCAGCGGCGAGCGTTTCGCTGTGAAGGAAAAGGAAGTGAAGTGACAAAAGGTATGAAGGGAAGACCACGGGGACGACGCAGGATGACAAAATATTTCATTAGCCTCTGAAATGTTGGCTCACTCAGACGTCCCGAGCTCATCAGCCTTGGACCGGCGGCGGCGGCAGCGGCGTGCGTGTGTGAGGTTGGTCTGCGGCGGCGGACCTCGGCTCGGCTCTCATTTGCAGGACAAATCTTTGGATAATGAGTGAAACGCTGCTGTTCATAAAGGTTCATTCTGCTGTTTTACTTCATTAAACTGCCGCAGCGACGACCTTTAGCTGCTCACACCCACTTCCTGTCTGCCCGGCAGCCATTGGCTCAGCTCTGCGAACCCTCACCTGGCAGGTGCAGACCAACCGGAGCAGAACTCAGATTTGTTTTCCTGCTCGTTCATCGAATCCAAAACTGATCCAACTTCAGAACGAGTCGTCCAGAGTCAGATTCCAGCGGCTGCTCCTTCAGTGTGCAGCAGAGTCGTCGCCATGGTGACGCAGTCCACGGTCCGGGGTTCGACCCAACGACCTGCAGGACGCTGTGTCTCCACCTGCAGACTTCACAGACCTGGGTCCTGTTGTTCGCTCCTCCTCCTGCTCCCTGGAGGGCGCTCGCCTCCTCACCCTGTTAATTACCGCTCTTTATGTGTCATTGGCAATTTACCCATAACCCCCCTTTACCAAATCCACTGCTAACGCCAATTTAGCCACTCTGAAATTAAAACGCCGCCGCCTCCGGAGACGGGTTCCTCTCCCTCAGCGGACGCTCAGCTTAACTCCTCAGAGCCTCCAGAGTTTAATCCTCATGAAATGAGCTGCGCGCTCTCGCCCCCCCCCCCCCCCCCCATCCTCACCCCTCCCCTGGGTGAGGCGATCCAGTGCGTCCTCCAGCACCGGCCAGCCTCTCCCATCAGGTGACATCAGCGTCAGAGAGGCCTGCGGCGCCTCAGGCCGGACGTTTTCCAGCTCATTAGCGGTCGGGTCACGCTGGACTTCGGCCATTAGCCCGGCCGCGATTAATGGCTACTTAGCAGAAGCAATTGAACATTACAGGACAAGAGAGGAGGTGTTACGAGCGCGGTGTATGACTGTGTTATGCAGCACGACGAGCCTTCCAGATACACTTTACTGGAGCCGCAGGGAGGAGGAAGCTCTGCGTCCACTCCGATGATGAGTAACGCCAAATCAGCATTCTCCACGCAGAGCCTTATTTCATTTCTCCTTTTTCTCATCTGAGGCCCCACGTATCTATCTATCCATGCTGAGTAGACATCTCAAAATCTCCAAACCAATTTGGCATTATCTCCATCACAGGCGACCCCTTAAATTTGCATCAGTGGAGTGGGTTTGGCAAGCAATTACCCCGATGCAGGACATCGGTAATTTGACGAGAATCTGCTCTGACAAGTCTGGACGCAGCGGAGGAGGCGTCCCCCGGGGGAGGAGGGGGTGCAGGGAGCCGGCCTGCAGCTCTGCAGGAGAAAACATGAGGATTAATGCAGCAGCGAGACAACAGAGAGCGGCAGGAAGTCAGAGATACATGCAAACATACAGCAGATCTGTCAAAACATACAGACGAGGTTCACGAGGTCGGCCGCTGCTCCGACTCTCTGCTCCACGTCGTTGTCCTGCTCTCCATCACTGATCTGCTCACAGATCAGCACCACAGCAAAGATCTGCAGGAATTCATGTTTCAGTCGTTTCCTTTGCTCCCAGGAGACTCTGAAGGTTGTTCCAAAGTCGCACGCCGCCACCTTTTCATGGTATTTACAGTTAAAATGCATCTATTTTCAACGGCCGCTTCACAAGGACGTCCTTATCGTCCCCCGCCTGCATCACGGCGTTCGGCGTGTTCATTAACACTCCGGGATGTTTGATTATTCCTTCCTGCTGAAACATCATTAAGTGTTCGCTCCTCCACACAAACGTGATCCCACACAGTCGCAGCACGAGGAGCGACAGAGTTTACTGTGAATCAGCTGTTTCACATCAGAAGTGAAGGAGGATGAGGAAGCAAACTGTTTCCCAGGTGTGAGCGGTAAATCAGCGTCAGTATTCATCTGGAAATAATAAAATAAGAATTTGTTCTTAAAAACAAAGTTTTCATGGTGAAATCAAGAAGAAAAGCTCATTTTTTTGGTTTTGGGGTGAATTTTTTAAATAAAATTCATGTTAATTTTGTCTGAATGTAATTAAAAACCCATCATTCCTCTTTTATATTGTTGTATTTTATATTTTTTGTGTCTTGTTTAAGCTGTGAAATAAACCTGTGAACCTTCTGTGCATCGGGATAAAACAGTGAATCTGCAGAAAAGGAAACCAGCAACATGCAAACACAGAGACAGTGATCTGCAGCTGCAGGAGTCCGACACGATCCGACACCTGAGACTACCGCTCACCACACCTGGGATGATTTACCTGTAACACCTGCAAACTGACGGTGACGATGAAGGCAGGACATTCAGACAACCAGAGAAATGAAGTGTGTGAGCCGTCGTCCTGCGTCTCCATCACAGTCTGCAGGAGCTTCAGTTTGTACTGTAAAGATGATTTAAACTCTTTAATGGTGGTTGTTGAAGAGAGCTATACAAGCTACTTCTCCATAATCAGTGAATACTGTGCACCAGACTCCATCGAAAAAAGAGGTCATTTTAGTTCACAAGACACAGGAGACGTGAGTTTACAGCTGCTTCCATCTGTGAGTCTGTTTGTCTTATTGTGAGTCTGTTTGTCTTATTGTGAGGCTTCAGTGTGTTAAAGGTTTCGTTTGGTTTCATCAAACTCACACAATAAGACAAACTAACGAGCTGATCCAGGAAGAGGCGAACCAGCTACTGCGCCGCTCTGTGAGGTTAAATTAGGCTTTTTGTCAATGGAGTCTGGTGGATGTGAAGGGATTAAAGACGGAAAGAGTAGCTGCAGGTTTCATGCAGCTGTTTGTGTTTGTGTGTCTGCAGGTGATATTTAAAACCTCAGCACGTGAACCCGGAGCTGACTGCATGAATAACCGCCGCTGCCGCCGCCGCCACCGCTGCCGCCGCTGCCGCCGCTGCTGCTGTGGGTAAGCAGTAAAATAGCTGTTGTGTGATTTGGGTGAACTGACCCTTTAAATGTAAATGTAATCATGATGGAAGTGTCCTTTACAGCCGTCAGAGCCGCTTTACCTTCATCAGAGGTGACGTCCATCACAGCCGAATGGTTTCCTGCGAGCGGCTGCTGAGAGGTTTATGACGGAGCCGAGGACCCTGCTCACCTGCGGGAGGACGAGCTGAGGCGCGAACACATTGAGCGTGCAGAGAGAGAGAAGAAGAAGAGCAGCAGCGAGTGTTTGTAACAGGCAGCGGCCGTGTTCAGCTGAAAAAAGTAAAGAACTGAGTGCAGAGTCGCTCTCACTGCCGGCTCATCCAATATGGCGGCTTCGTTCTTCTGTAGCGTCAGTTGTGCACGTGCACGGCTGCAAGGTCAAGTTAATAAAGCAACAACAAACGTGCTTCGTCCAGTTAGATCGTCCAAACAAAGCTTCCTGAGAGCGTTTCACTGTTTCTGAGCTTCAGACATGCAGGACAGGTCAACGCTGGTGATGCTCGGGCTTATTAGAAGGTGAATTAGTTCATTTAGTTCATCGATGAGTAAATGTAGGAAATTTCTAGTTTTTTAGACGTCAGATCAAAACACGACACCAAAGGATTGCAGCTTTAAGACACTGAATGTGTCATGTGACCTGCGATGTAACACTAAAACATGTTTTACTCAGCGGCGTTCAGTCTGATCATGATTTCCTGTGAAACCTTTAGGGAAAACACATCTTTCCTGTTGCTCAACGTAACGCCGTCCTCAGGAGGTGAGCGTGCACAGAGCAGAACATCTGAAAGGTGCAGGCGAGTCCAGCAACACCGACACATGTGACGGGGGATACAGAGGCTTCAGCGACCTGCGGCGGAGGAGGAGGTGACATATTAACAGGATTATTAACATGTCAGCAGCTCTAAACATCCGCTCAGGTGGAGGAGGTGGAGGTGTTTAGGAGCCGCTGACAGAGGAGCCACAGGAGCTCGGTTTGGGTCCGGAGGTGACAGTGAAGGAGCGGCGCTAACGAAGCTCAGACGAGTCAAACATGGCTGCAGCTTTGTCTCCGTCCTGTTTGCTGCAGCAGCTTCTCCTCCGCCCCGTCTGCTTAACTGCGCTCCTTCCTCCAGAGTTCAGATGCTCAGACAGGCAGAGTGGGATTCCTGCTGATAGCAGGTGCTGCTGTCCTCTCGTCTCCGTTAAGTGCCTCCTCCTCCTCCGCGCCTCCATTTTCATATTTCCACGCGCGGCTGCCTTGACATTTAGTGCGGAGGAGCTGGCTGTTTTCAGGGACTCTCCGGGGAGCGCTGTATTACTCCGTCCTGTCAGAAAAAGATGTCATGAGAGGAAGGTGATGTCAGTTCCGCCGGGTTGTTTATTGAATTTACGGCGCCATTATTTCGCCACTCAGCATGATTGTATTCATATTATACCCCATCCCGCCAAGGTCACCGGCACGCCACTCGCCTGGTGACCTTGCGCTCGGGGCCCCCGGGGGGCCGGGTTTAACCGGAGAGACAGGGACCCTTCAGCTTTCAGGTTTGATGGACAGTCAAATAAAGCCGGGAGCTCAATGACACACCAATCAGCCCGTGTCAGAGCCAGAGGAGAGTGGCGGCGGCGGCGTTGGCGGCTGCACTGAGGTGAAAACAGCCGCTTTACACCGGCCGACTCAACACAGACTGACTTATACCCTCACACGGCAGCCATTGCTGAGGTCACACGGTGCAGGATTGCGGCATTGATCAGCGGCGGGGATGACAACGGGCGTGTGTTGTCGTTGTCCAAACCACCAATCACAGCTAAGAAGCTCAATCCTGCAGAGGGATCCGGCTCGTCGGGGACGAGGTCACGGTTCCTGCTTGACTCTGCAGCCGTGACACGTCAGGGTCCCCGGTTATTAGTCTGATCCTGGTTCAGATCACGTCCAGGCGTGGTCACATGACGACAGCGTTGTTGCAGCTTTAAAACAACAAACTGTAACGGCAGAGATTGGGGACTATCACGATCGATCACTGATTGATTTGAATTAAACACGTATAATTTAACGAACCTGCAGTTTAATCAGTTAGACGACAGCGATGAGTCTCCTCCTGGACTCGCGTCCTCACGTCGCTCTGATGCTGCAGCTCGGTTTAAGTCCGACCTCGGCCTCCACTTCACGTCAGCGCGGCGTTGCTCCTGCATCAACACGTCGAGCTCGTTTAAAGTGAAACATAAAAACGTATCAGTTCGTCGTCACCGCCATCGATCGGTCCGATTGATCCTAATCTGCAGGAGGAACGACTCCATCACCGACAGTAACAGACGTGATGAGGGCGATCTCATTGTCGCCGCGTCTCTGATGGAGCTTTAAAACATTCAAACTCACAAATCACTTGAAAGTGACTCATTCAGTGATTTTACACCTGCTGCAGTTTCATCTGCATCACATTTAATAAGATCGTCACGTGTTTGCGTCCTGTCGGCGCCGCATCTGTCCACAGACCAATCAGACAAACAGAAACAACCTGTTTTCAGATCAGTGACGCCGCGTTTTCAGACTGACCCCAGAGGATCTTCAGCTGAAGAGAGAGGACGCCATGTTTTACAGGAAGTTGATTTCAGCTCAAACAAAGTAGATAAAACGTGGCTCAAAGAGAAAAGTTTAAAGTAACTAAAGCTGTCGAGTGAATGACAGTTATCAATCATTAGGGATCAATGAGTTTATGTTATCTGTGAATCCATCAGGTATTGATCCATAATGCTGAGTGGAAGTGATTAATCACTGTCATTAATTATCTGTATTATTAACGAGTCGCCCCGATTCTCTTCTTAATTAAGTAATGAGTAACTAATCAATACCGTTTGATCAGGAGTGACTAAACGGTGAAAAGGTGAAATTAAAGACAAGCCAATCAGCAGAGCCCGCTCTGATGATGTCACACCCTCATCGTTTACCTTCATCTGTGAAAACACTGCTCGTCTCCGTCCGCTTGGCGTGTTTGTGTTTAATGATGCGAGTGTCCATCAGGTGAGAAACAAAAGAGATGCATCATGGGAAATGTAGGCCTGCGTCTCGTGGTGCAACACCATCAATTACTGAATGCAACACGATATTTCCAGGAACACACACACACCCACACACACACACCCACACACACACACACACACACTTCCTGAGGCTCGACACCTGGCTGAACGGCCCCTGTCTCACATTAACCCTTTGCTCCTGCAGGAACTCAGGAACCTTCGCAGGAAACCAAAGCTTCTTAGAGACACGTTGCGTGTTGTGTGAAGTGATGAGAGTTGGGCCTGACGTGGACGACGCAGTGAAACGTTCCTGCTGCAGAGTCTGACCTCAGCTGAGCACACCCTGCATCCAAGGAACAACAGTCAAACACGTTCCCTCACAACGAGGCCGTGCCGAGCTTGTTCTCTACAGCTGATCCCAAATCAGGAAAATCACCAAACTGGTAGAAACACAGTGCCGGTCCAGCGGCATGACATGAAGCACTCTCTCCAGCTTTAATGGTGCATCTTTTTCCTGCCAAAGCGCCATGATGACTCGCCGCTGCTCCAGCCACACACACACACACACACACGCTCGTGGCAGCACAGACACATTATCAAATGGCAGCTATAGGCTGCAGTTATTTAAAGGTTGTCATGTAATTACTGCTCAGCAGCAGCCCTCATCTGCAGCCCCGGACGCTCTCAGGCTGCATTCAGGGTCAACGCCAGCGAGCGGCGGCTGATTTTAGCGCGCGCTCTCGGTCCACTATCACACAGAAGCTAATGGGTTTTATGGATGAGACCCCGGCGCCGCAAAACAGCCGCACAGCTTCAAAGAGTTCTCCATCTAATGCACTCATCTGCTGTAAAATGGTAACATGCAATTATCGATGCCAGAGCGGCACCTCCATCCACGTCCATTTGTGGTTCACATCACACGCAGGATAACATCTATGTTTTGTAATTAGTATAATTAGCATTTCTCCTTGGCAGGTTGCGCCGTGTTGTGTTCAAAGTCGAGCTGATGTGTTGGTAATGATAACGGTGACGGATTCGTCCCCTTGATGTTTCATCAATCACGCTGAGGTTCGTCCTTCCAACGCTGAACTTTTTATTCTGCGATAAACAAACTCCTCACTGCCAAAAATCCACATTTCAGGCATTATCCGCCCGCTGCGTCCCAGTTTATACACGGTTACTACTGTAGCACACACTCTGTGGCTCGCTGTGGGAGGCTTTGGCCGCTAGTTTAAAGGGACTTTTTGTGCAAAACCTCAAATCAAAATGATGCTTTGGAGCAAAACTGACATTTAAAACCTAAATAAACAGTAAACTGAATAAATGAATTCATGTCATTTAAATCTCTGCAAAGACAAAACATGATCTGTACTGTTAGAATCACTGATTCTTTAACGACGGCAGTGATAATGTGAATCCTGTCAAAGTCTCGTCAGGTGAAACACACCTGCAGACGTCCGTGCATCAAGCTCGGCTGTGCTGCAGGACGATGCAAAGCACTGTGGGAATTTCTCCAGTTTGATGCAGAAAACAGTTCAAACCCAGTGAAAAAGGCCTGTTCTGTGACTTTTTGCTCAACAGGAGGAAAGCGCTTTAGTTTTAACGGCCTGGACACAAACTGTGTCAGAGGTGACAAACAGGAAGTGCAGAGTATTGAGTCAGATCTGAGTCCATCAGACGACACGTTTTGATGAAGCTCTGGGTGCAGACCACATGGTTCTCTTGTCAACCTGCATTTTAATATGAGCCGGCTTTAAAAGTTCATTTTTGACCTTTTAAACATAAATTTGTTAGCATGCTAACATGCTAGCATGTGAGCTAACGTTTGAAAAAGACACGTCTCTGCATAGAAAAGTTAACTGTTTGTTTACTCTTGTTGTCCTTGTTGATCTTGTTGTCCTTGTTCCTGTCTGTGTGACCCTGTGGAAAGTCCATCTCCCTGGTCGTCCAGTTTCCTGTTTAACCTTCAGTCGCAGCTTATGAAACGTTTTATTCTGCACAAACTTTATGAACCCACCCGGATTCAGGTCAATGTGCGGTTTTTCTTTTTGCTGGGACACATTTCAACTGATTTCCTGTTTTTAAAGTTTCACTTTTCCTTAAACTGTTTCTTTGATAAACTCGTCTTTCTGTGAAAAATGATGTTTTTATGTTTATTTACTGGCAGAAACGTTTATTACTCCTGAACTTATTTCTGCTGACTGTATTTATTTAGTTTCCTCTTCTCATTGTGTTTTTTGCTCTGTTTCTCCCATGGAGTCAGGGTCCTGATGGAGGACAGGTGTGGCTGCACCGTGACACAGCTGCACCATGTGAAGTGACCCTGAAGGGGAAGTCGGAGCAGTTTGGTTGTTATTTTCAGTGCTTCTGCTCAACGTTTGCACATTAATTGCACTTTTCATACTCACAGTCATTACAGTACTAATAGCAAAGCATTAGCTGAGAGGAGTAATGACGTTAAGACCAACCTGAGTTTGATCTTGTGTTGATTCAGCCCGCGCGCTGCTGCTGATGGGAAGGTCTGGTCAGGATTTAAACACACAGTCTGGGCTCTGGCAGGTTTTTGCATTGGGGGGTGGGGAGGATCTGCTGCAGCTGCATCACCTGAGCTCATCCTGTTTGTGCTTTGCTGTGACGGTTTTAACTGAAAAATCAGTCTCATCCCAGGAATCTCCTCCTGAAAGGCAGCACTTTGCATTTTAAAGCCGTCAGTCTGTCTCTCTGCACCGTCTCACCTCCTGAACCTGTCTGTGGCTCTCAGCTGTGAGACCGAACTGAGAACCTGCATCGAAACCCAGCTGAATCCCTTTAAAGGGTGCAGTGGTTAAACTGCAGCTCGCTGTAGAGACGGTGCATGCTGGGGACTATTTTAGCCGGCGGATGAATCCGCTTGTTAAACTCCAGTGTGGTTTCACTGGATTTGACGACAGTAAAGGTGTTCTGTCGGCCGCTGTCACAATAAAACATGAAAATACAAACAGAACATTAAAATAAAGCAGCCGTGCTTCCAAAGAATAAACCTTATAATCCGCCAAAGACCCTTCAACAGCTCATCAGAGAAAACTGAGACATTAATGTGATTATAAGGCTGTTTAAACATTATGAGTGGTTTAAATATGAGAATTAGGGCTGGTGATTAAATCTGTTTAGGACAGAAACGACACCGTCTGGGAGGCGGAGGAGTCAAAGACGGCCGGGTGATGAAAACCTGGATGAAGTTGGGAAGCTGACTGATGCTGCTGTTGACCTGCCCTCCACACGGACACTGAGTGATGAGCGGAGCCGCCGAAACTGAAGAGTTCAGGCCGAGTTTGTTCAGTTTGAATGAACCTGCAGCAAACTACAGCGTGTTACAGGGAGCGTGTGACGCTGCAGGAGAAACCGATGCTGCATCGATGCAAAGGGAAGACGTGTTCGTCCCCTGCAGCAGGTTCATGGTGGATGCATTGAAAATGATTGTGTCGGGTGTTTTAAGGCTGCATTTGTGTTTTCTTTAGTACATAAAGCACAACGGGCCAGAGAGGCTGTCATCAAAGCCCCTTTAAGCTTTGTCGTTTCAGGAAAATCAGATTGCAGCGGTCGATCTTCTAAACGAGTTGTAAAGATGGAGATTGAGTCGAGTCGTTGGACAGAAGCTGTGATGATTTGTTGGAAACTGTTTCCTTTCTGCCGATCTCTTATTTTCCCCGCGGGGTAGAAAACACGGGCGTCTCGCCGTGGCGTTGACTCCTTCAGTTTCCTGCTAATGTTTCAGAACTGCGGTGAAAATTGACTTTCTAATGCGAGCTTTTACTACGCCACCAGTATGAATGAATGTTTCTTCATTAAGAAGTTAAAACCTCCTTGGTATACATTATGTAAACCAGCACTCAATACACCTCAGGTGTGCACTTAATTCTGCTCTTCTCCAACCTCACCAATAGCGTCATTAAAACTCCATTACGCATAATAAAGGAAGGAGGACTCGCTCTGCATTGCTGAGAGCCAAAGAATGTGGCGCACCCCTGAAGTGCTGCAGGGAAACAAATGGAAACAAATGGAGGGATGGAAGTCACAGCTCTTATCGATGCTGAATGAGTCTCACCTGGACGCACAAAGCCTGACAAGAAATCAGGAGTGATGAGGACGGAGCATGCACGTACGCGGCTGAACACGGCTTCCTGTTTATTTAGGTTTGATTTCAGTGACACAACGTGTAAACAGTCCACTCCAACCTGAGGAAAGACTGTTTCACACCTGCACTCAGACTGAAGCACTTCATTTCAGTGGAAACCGTCAGAGCAGGAGGGACGAAGCTGCACAGATGAAGCTTCTGTGGGTTTCTCATTCCAGCAGCTGAATATTAAAACGGTGCATTCAAAATAAGCTCAAACATCACTAAATGAAGGTTTCACATGACTTGTTTTTGCATCAACACAATAAGAAGCCGTCAGGGTGAAAGCTTCTTCAGCATCACCAACCAGGCGAGCAGGAGGCTGCTGCACGGCCCCGGAGTCACCACGCGGCAGCTTGTCTGTGGAAACGTCATTAACTTCAACAGAAGATCTGCATCTTGACTGTGCAGTTATACTTCCTGCTGCAGTCGGCTTTTACTTTTTATGTTTTCACCATCTGAAAACACACAGTGCATCTGTTTCAGGGGCAGAACTAACAGACGGTTGGTTCAAATGGCTCTGAGTCCGATCCACGCGCTGCGGTCTGCATGTTGATCTGACGTCAGAGGCAAACTGAACACGGGACAAGCCGACGAGGTCCAGGTTGCTTTAAAACGGGCGGTTTTACTCAAACGTCCCGCAAGCATCCTTACTGTGAATGTGTCCAATCAGGGTTCAAACCCAAGTCACATGACTCTGCAGCAGTCCAAGCGCCAATCAGCAGTGATGTAAACACAAACACCCGGGTAGACGTTGGCGTGTAAACGGCTGATTAACCAGGAGCATCACTGCTGTTTACAGTCTGTGAGAACAACGGCTGAGTCTGGACTTCCTGTCCTGCAGGATGCAGCGCCGGCAGGGCGGCCATGTTGGCGTGCTACTGTCTGCTGTAACACAGGAAGTCGAACACTGTTGAACAATAAGACACGAGTCCATCGCCTGTTTTAAGCGTAAAAACTTCCATACATGCTCTGAATCTGGTGTAAAAGGGGGAAACAGTGAGCACTTGAAGGCAACATGGCACCTGCAGGTTAATGGATCGTGGGGTCGTTGGCGAACCTTCGGCCTGAGTTTGGTTTCAGGCGCTCTGAGTTTCTGCGCTGTGACTGCAGATGAATGAAGCTGAACTGTTCTGAACGTTTGAGGAACCAATAAAAAGCTGAATATGCTTTTGGGGTTTCTGCGTTCTGTCAAAACTCATCTCCCGCCTATAAAACCTTTACGAGCTGCAGAGGAACCTGCCAGGAAGCGTCGCAGCAGTGACAGCGAGCTGCTCTCGGGTCTGCGGCGCCGTATGGAAGGAAAAAAGTTTGAATCAGGGATGAAACGGGACGTCCTTCACCTCCTCTCTCTCCTACAGATGAAAAAAATAAATAATGCTTCAGCTGCTCTGAAAACATGACTTCCTGTATCGCCTGGCGTGACAGACATGACAGGCGGAGCAGTTAAGCTGACACTCAGCCATCCTCTCTGTCATGTCGAGAGCAGGGGGAGGTCAGGCGTCCTGACAGCCGCCGGACACGACGGGCGGCTCAGCCTGACGAGTCACCTTCCCATCCACCTCGCCAAACTCCCAACTTACTGCCGCCGCCGCTCCCTGTGGCCTCTGACGGACGCTGCTGAAGACGTCACCGCGGTGATCTGCAGACAGCCGCTGTCATGGAGGAAGGGTGGGGGGGGCAGGAAGGAGGAGGGTCGACACATGAAGGGAGACGGAGTCAATTAAAACTAATAGGAAACAAGAGAGCGCTCCGGGTCAGGCAGGACTGTGTGTGTGTGTGTGTGTGTGTGTGTGTGTGTGTGTGTGTGTGGACCAATTAGAGTCTCAGAGCAGCAGACATTTTGTCTGCTCTTCACTTTCTGGTTGAGAGCTGCTGTTTTTCAGGTTCAGGATTAGACTTCAGTTAAAAACACAGCTTTAAAAAAAAAAATGCTGACATCAACTTTTCTCTGTAGTGTCCCATCAAACGTCTTGAAGTGGCTGAAACCGCCCGACCTCACGCACCGAGCTGAATAACCACTGCTAAACTTTGCATTTTGCAGTCGCCTTCTTGGTTTTTACGATATTCTCTCAAAGTGCGGACGATAGTTTCCTGGCTGACTCTCACATACGAGTGTCTGACTCTAACCTGGGGCCTTAATTTACAGAAAAAACACTGTGCTGCATTAAAGATGAGTTGAAACTAGCGACTGAGACCATAAAAACATTAAAATCAAGTGAAATTGTCATTCTCAACCTTTGAGACCGGTGCAGTCGCCCCCTGATGGCCACTGCATAGAAATGCAGGTTGAAAGCAGCACGGTCACCTTTCAGACCCAGGAGCTACATGCACGTGTGATTCAACCTGAAGCAGCTTTAAAGCTAAACTGTCGGCGTGTAGGCTCGCAGCAGTGTGTCTCTGAACTCTGCAGAGCATTTAACATCTTTTAGCAGTTCTAGCTTATTTCTGGTCTGAGTTTAGACGAGCTGCAGCACAAAGTGCAACATCAATTCAATTGTATTTATACAGCACCAATTCATAACCAAAGTCATCCTGGGCACTTTACAATCAGAGCGGTACAGACCACACTCATTACTGTTAATTACACCCAGCTATAGACTAAACAGATGGATGTGTGCAACTAAATGTATATCTAGTGTAGGCGGAAACTATGAACATAATTTACAAATGTTATATTTACAGATCACTCGTGAGATGAACATTGAATACTGCCTAAGATGCAGAAACTACCTAAGTAAGTTAACGACTAAGTGAGATGGATCTAGTGTAAATAGTCAGTACATAGTGCTCAGTCCAGTGAGTCCAGTAGTGCAAGAGTGGTAGTTCAGTCTTTAACCAGGGGGAAGATGGGGGGGGGGGGCTGGTGTAGTGGTGTGGAGGGGGCAAGGGGGTCAGAGTGGGGCAGAGTTCAGTTCCTCAGTCTGTTGGTCTTCGACTGGAGGCTCCTGGGGTGCCTGCCTGAGGGCCAGAGGGCAAACAGTCTATGGGCGGGGTGGGAGGAGTCCTTCAGGATGCTGCGAGCTCCACGCAGACAGCGCTTCCTCTGGACGTCCTCGATGGCTGGAAGAGGAGTCCCTGTGACGCGTTGGGTAGCTTTCACCACCCGCTGCAGTTCCCTGCGCTCTGAGACAGTGCAGTTCCCATACCGGACTGACACAGTTGGTCAGGATGCACTCTATCGCACAGCAGTAGATGTTCACCATGATGGCTGAGGACAGGTGGTGTTTCCTCAATGTCCTCAGGAAAAAGAGGCGCTGGTGAGCCTTCTTGATCAGGCCGGAGGTGTTGGTGATCCAGGACAGGTCCTCCGAGATGTGGATCCCCAGGAACTTGAAGCTGAAGTCCACAATGAGCTGCCTTGTCTTGGTGGTGGTAAGGAGCAGGTTGTTGTCAGCGCACCATGTGGCCAGGTGGACTCTGGGTTTGAGTGATTTTAAAAATCACCTGCAGCTATAAATACAGCCTCCGGGTGAGCAGTCTGTTGTTTGCTAATGGCTGTATACAGCTCTTTCATGGCCAGCTTGGCATTAGCATCCAGTGGGCTATAGGCTGCAGTTACAATGGTGGAAGTGAACTCCCTGGGCAGATAAAAAGGTCTGCACCTAACCATGAGAAATTCAAGGTTAGCTGAGCAATGTCTCCTGACGATGCGAGTCCGTACACCAAGCTTTGTTAATATAAAGGCACAGTCCTCCGCCTCTGGTCTTACCGGAGTCGTCTGCTGTTCTGTCTGCCCAGTGTGTGTAGCGTCCGGCTAGTGCGATAGCCTTGTTGGGTACACTGCCGTTTAACCATGTTTACGTGACAATCATGATGTTGCAGTCCATAAGTCTGTTACTGTCGGTGATGTGAAGTCGTATGTCGTCCATTTTGTTCACCAAAGACCGCACATTAGCGAGGAAAATGCTGGGTAAGGAGAGCTGGTGCAGTGTTAGCTTTAGCTTAGCTCTTAGCCCTCTGTGCTTCCCCCACCTGCGAGCACTTCCCCCCGGCCGCGTAGAGTGCGTAGTGTCCGGTGTTCTGGAGATCTCAGGGATGAGTCAAAGACTGGTGATAAAACTGTCGGAGTGGTGTAGACCGATACCCAACAGTTCCTGCCGGCAGCTGGTTCCACAGGAGAGGAGCCTGAGAGCTAAAGGCTCAGCCTCCCATTCTACTTTTGGAGATTCTGGGAACCACAAGCAAACCTGACTAATGTGAGACTGAAAGGACATGTCCTGGTCAAATATGACTCCCAGGTTCCTCAGGGTTGAACTGGAGGCCAGGGTAGAGCCATCCAGAGTGACTCTATGGTCAGATGCAGGACAAGTACAGAGATGAGGCCCTCGTCTGAAGCTAACAGGAGGCCGTTGCTAACCTTAACCAATGCTGTTTCTGTACTGTGGTTTATTCTAAATCCTGACTGACAAACTTCAGATGAACTGCTCCTCAGCAGGTGATCACATCAGGCAGATAAAGGCTCAAACTACAACCTGAGCCTGCTGCGGCTCCAACAAATGAACTCGCCACTGTCACACATTTAAAACCCCTGAAAAACATCTTTTTGTGTCATGCATCGTCAAATTACAGCCTGGATTGAAGCGTTAAAGGTTGGAAACAAGTGAATTACAGCTGCACCACAGCTCCCCTCACTGACTCTCTGCAAAGTTAAAGTGTTAACCTGCTAATATTTACTAATCTGATCCCTGGAGTTGAGCTGTGGAGCTGCAGAGGTTGTAGAATCTGCTGACGGTGTTAAACTGCAGCAGTAAACTGGGAGAATGATGCAGGTCCACCTTCAGTTAATTTCACGCCAGGACTGCAGCTCAGACTTGATTTTTAGTGTTTTTTGGGTGTTTTGGCTCATGCAAACACTCAGGGATGTTGTTCAGCTCCTGCAGCAGCTTCAGTGCTCCTTCCTGTTTGACTTTGGGACATGATCTGTTTTCCAATGGGCCTGTGTATGTATGGAAATATATTTGAGATGTAAATCCTGATAGTTTGTGTTCCTATCAGACTCGACTTGAATCTGAATCTGCTTTTTTTTTTTTTTTTTTCCTTTTCCTACCTGTTTCTGGCAGTTTTGTTTTTATTGAACCCAGAGGGGAAATTGGTTTGTTAACAGCAGCAGTGAGGAGGAGGAGAACAGATTACAGAGCAAACAGTGGGGGGAAGGAGAGAGAAGGTAATGAAGGGTATGAATACAAATAAAATCATATGAAAGTGTGTGTGTCTTTATGATCGCCATAAAATATTAATGAAACATTGTAAAACTGCAAGAAAAGAATAAATTATTGACTATGATTCATAGATCTGCTAGTTAAAGTCTGACGGTGTGAAGTGGAGCTGATGAACATGCAGAGGTGAGCTCAGGGAAACATGAAGGAGCTTCCTCTAAACGATCCGACGGCTCCTTCCTGCAGGTGCAAATCAATACTGTGATTAACAGGATTCAAGGATTGATTTGATATAATGTGGCGCATTGATTTTAATACACTTTCAGTGCAGTTAAACAGACTAAAACGCCTTTGTATTTATGTTTTTAATATAGCTGAGCAATCAGGTTTATGAAGCCGTAAAGAGCCGAAGCCCTGCTCACTTCCAGGTTATCGTAACAAGGTACATTCTGGGAAGTTGCCGCTGCACTTCAGAGATTTTTAACTTTAAAACTTCTGATTGATTTAAACAGTAAAAGTGCAAAACTGCAACATTACGTGTTTAATACAACAACAATACAGTGAGAGTAAACAGTAAAATCTGGGAAAAGGAGGAACAGACCAGTGCAGCACAGCAGAGGAGGGTAGATTGAAACTAGAATTACCCCTCTGTGGTTATTTACCCCACCAGCCGGTCAAGGTGCAGATGCAACCAGCATCCAATGTTTGTCTGACTAATAATATAAAATATTACATCGCCTCATTTTATGCTTTTGAACATTTTTCTGAAAAGTAGTTTTGTGATAATTAGGCCAAAAAAGAGTGATGTCACTGTGACCTTTGACCTCTGATCACCCAAATGTTTTTGGGGATGTGGGCGGGGCTTATGAGCTGTGCTGCAGCCAGACACCAGGGGGCGGGGCTTATGAGCTGTGCTGCAGCCAGATACCAGGGGGCGGGGCTTATGAGCTGTGCTGCAGCCAGATACCAGGGGGCGGAGCTTATGAGCTGTGCTGAAGCAGGTGTGTCTGTTTCCTCTTATTCACTCCTAATTAAATGGAATATTAAATTTTATTGTCTTGTTTTAAAAGGCTGCATTTCTTTGCTTCCATGTGCAGATTTGAATAAAACTTGCACTGCCTCATATTTCATATTCTGCTGGATTTACCATGTTTCTACATCTGTGACCACAATGATCCTGCTTTTTAATACAGTATGAGGTTGCATGACACACTGAGGCTGCATAATCACATGCACAGGCCAGACTTGCTCCCAGCTGCTGCTGCGCTGTAATTTGACCAGAGCGGGTGGGTTTTATATATAAAAAGGTGAATTTGTAGCAGCAGCAGGTGATTTGGGGGTTTAAGTAGCTACAGATGCTTTCAAACCCCTCAAAATTACCCGGATGGAAGTGGTTTTGTGACACTACTTGATATTCTGCGCTTCGGCGTCGGCCTCATTGACTTCCATTCACTGCAGCCACATGCAAAAGAAAATGGGGGGGGGGCAGTCAGCCACCATGCCTCCTCATTGAAAAGCACCTTGGGATAATGATGGAGGTGCACCTAAGTGGCTCGGTGGTCAAGAGGAAGCGGGGCTTATCACGGTTGCCGTGGCAACCGGCGGAGGAGATCATCAGACGGACGCAGATGTCTTGTCTCACTCTCTGTGTGCTCGCCCAGCCTCGTTAGGAAACAATCTGCAGTGGTTTTCATTTAAGGAGGGATGTGGTGGAGGGGGGGTGGTGGTGGTGTGGGGATGGGGGGGAGAAGAGAGGAACATTGTGTCTGGGCTGATGATGGAGAAGAATATCTCTGCACCGGCTCGAGCTGAAGCAATTATTGGCAATTTCATCATCTATGAATTCATGAACTGTACTGAAATCCATTTGTCCCGCTGCCACACAGGAGACAGAATAGGGTTTAATTGCCGTCCTGCGTCACCAAAAACGAGCCTCATTCCCGTTCTGTGCTTTAAATAAAGGTGGGGAGGGTTCGGGGAGGGGGCAACAGAGGCGACCGAGAGCCCAGACTTCATTCTGCTTTCCTTATTTCAATTTGTGAGACCGGCTGACGGCATTTCAAGCAGCGATGGTCGTCAGCAGGTAGAGACACAGGCCACAATCCATTAGGGAGCGTACAGAGGGTGGGAGGGGGGCTGCTCGCTGCATCCATTCAGTGTGGCATCCAAATAACTCTCACACATCGACTAACAAAGCACATATTTCACTCTCAGCCTGAGCTGCAGCGTTTCTGAGTCACTCTGCAGAGTTTCAGCATTACGTAAAAGTTTAGCTGAAACCGGACTTCCACTCGTCAGACAGGTTAAACTGTGGCAGGAACATCTTCAGCTGCTGATGTGGAAGATCTTACAGTCCTGACCCGGCTTTAAAGTCGTGCATACGTACTTTACATAAATTTGCACTGATATTTCACATTTACTGTCATTTGTCAGTGAAGCTGCTCTGCAGTCTGCTGGTTCAGCTGGATACTCCTGTACTGCTTGTCAGATGGCGGCAGGGCGAACAGGCTGCAGCTTCTGCACTCTGAGCATCACTGACATCGGTGAGGAGAGGTGGCTGTGCACAAAGCATGATGGGAAAATGAGTTCTGCTGGCTCAGATGCCTGACAGGAGATAACATCTTGGATGCTTAAATGAAAAGGTTAGCCTGCTGACGGCTGAGTCCTCAGAACAGCATCTTATAAAGTGATGTGCAAACAGTGACTGAGCCACTTCACCAGATAAATCAGTTGGGATGAATTAGCTAAACTGCTAAATTAGCTAGTTGGCAATCCATGTGCACCAGCAAGTGAGCTAACGTTAGCCTGCTAAATCCACAAGTTTATCTGTCTGTATTCCTAAAAGATCCAGTCACAGTGACATGAAACTCTGCCACTGTCTCAGTTTGTGCATATCTGAGTTTCCTGCTCAAATGATTGACACGCAGCTCCGGAGTCAGCCACTTCCTGGTTCTTGGTGTTACTGACTCTGACGCTTTCATGTTGCAACACCTGTGCACCTGTGCATGCTCAATCCATGCTGACCTCAGTATTAACTTCCATGTATGTTCGTGGTATGTTAGCTTTGTACCTACTGTTGGACTGGATGTTAGCAGACTAAGCTAACGGGGGTGTTGTACATGGTGCGCTCGTAACCTGGAAAACCATCCTGAGACCTTCAGAGACATCAGTCCACATGCTTTTACAGGCAGCTGAGAAAGTTGTCTGAGTGTCGTTCTTTAAGTTATCTTACAGTCCAGTCACACGCTGGAAACACTAAATGCTACATGTGGCTCATGTCATGTGATTTGCTTTAAATCTGACTTTTATTGAAATGTATGCGCCATTATCCCAACAACTTAATGATGATCTGACTCTTTCACCATGTTTTTAAACACTTCACCATATCTTTGCATATAGATAAGGAAATGAATTCATATTTCATTAATAATTAATTAATTTATCATTTGATTTGTCATCCCCGGTGCCTGTGCGTGCTCTGCTGTGATTGCTTGTGTTATTTCTGGGATTTATTTGTCTTTGTCGCTCCGGGCTGTGACCAGTTCTCCTCCCTGTGTGGAGGGACACATTAAACTGGACACGTCTTGGATGTGTGACACTAAATAGGAATAAATCAAGACGTCAGGATGTGAATTCATGAGCGCCCGTCGAGCTCCGGGCGGAGGCACTGGAAGCAGCGATGGAGGCCATTAGGCAGTGATCTGGAAGTGATTATCCTTAAGACAATCAGACTGTCAGACGAGTGGCAGCTCGCAGCTCTGAGGGTTGAATTTTAAAACCAGCCTGACCTGCTGCTCTCTTAAGTGCCACCGTCGCCGCCGCTCTTCCTGATCGTCGTCACCCATCGTGTCATCACCTCCTGTCAGGCTCTGATCTGAGAGCAGCCCGCGACGCCGGCTGTCATCTTTTAAGAATAAAAAGAAGGAAAAAGCATCAGTCTCAGTTCTCTAATGGGTCTGGATGACTGTTCACCCTCTGAGCTTAACGCAGCCTGAGAGCGGCAGGTACATTTCTCTTTCTACCTCCTGTTTCATTCTTACCCTCTTTCTTGCCGTCAGACTAACCTGCGAGCTGATAATGGCTTCTCCCATTGAGGATTCATCCCTCGTTCTATAACTTTCCCCCTAAATGCAAATACACTCCGTCACATCTTTTTGACTCCCTCCTCCCTCTGTCTCCCTCTCCCCGCTCCTCTTTTCCTTTTTTTCTTGCAGAAGCATAGCAGAGGATTAGCAGCCATGCGTGACTGATGGGGAGAAGATACGCCATCAGAATAAGTTAGAGGACGAAGATCCTCTCCTCCTCCTCTCCTCTTGATTTCTTTGTGCATGAAAGAAAGAGGGAGAGGGAAAGAGAGAGGAGGGGAGACGCTCGCTCTCTCTGAAGTGTCATCCTCTCTGCTCGTCTTATGAAACACGAATAAGTGGCTGGTTGAAGTGGAAGGAGACTCTGTTGGGGTGAATCTAATCCGATGCATGTTTCTGTGGCTGGATGTGACGCCACATCACCTGCACTGCAGCCCGAGGCCCTCATTACTGTCACCATCTGACTCGCTCTGAGTGTGAGTGTGTGTGTGTGTGTGTGTGTGTGTGTGTGTGTGTGTGTGTGTGGTTTCATGCCAACATGTGGAAATGAAATGGTTATAAATTCCTCCAACACCTGTGCTCACAAAGTACCTCTCGGTCTGAATGCTTCACAGGTTTTAAAGCAAACGTCCAGAAAAATTGCCCAAAAGAAGCCGTGTTGCTGCCGCCGTCCGTCAGGGGCCCAGACAGCCGGTGGTGTCGGCACGTTGGTCTGCCTGGGAGCAGCTCTGGGTCGGTGTCAGCCTCCGGAATAATGGGAACAACTATGAAACGATGGGATTTTGAACATTGTTGAACAAAAAATAAAGAGAAAATCCAACATTTCTCCACAAACACAACCTTACATGGCATCTGTGCAACTAATGACCCACATTTACATAAATCATCGGGCGGCGACCTCTGGTTGCCATGGTAATCATGGCAGGAGCACAGATAAAGAGCCATAGTCCATGTATGGACGAGGTCATGGGTGGACGGACAGATCAAACAAACACAGGCTGCTGTTTGCAAATCACATGTGGGAGTTATCTCACAGTGAAGTCTCTTATATGACGCCAGCTCATTTGCATAATTACCACTTTTATTTTATTAAGTTTGTCTCCTTCACATATGAGGATGTTGAATATATAACTGATCATAAAAAGTCCCTCTTAGTTACTGTTGCTACGTGTGTCGAGCCTCCTCTCTCTGCACACGTGCAGTTTGCTAAAACCATCGACAGCAGGTCAGTTCTTGCAACAAACTAAACCTTATTTCTTGCAGCGATTCATGACATCTGATGCTAACTGACCATCAGTGGTAGCTAGCATGGTCAGATTAGCTTGATTAGCATGATTAGCTTGAATTACTGTTTCCAGCTGACTCAGTTTAAAGCAAGGACCTCGTAAGAGTTTGGATGTGCACTTAAAGCCCATGCACATGATATGAAGGTTGAATCTGCATGCAAGTGAAGACACAGCCTTGTTCTTGTGTTGCAGCGTAGAGCTAATTAGCGCTGGTATTAGCAGGAGTAGGATAATTCAGGTGTGTGCTGATGTGACTAACCCTGGAAATGTGCTAACAGTGAATCACCCCTCCATCCTGTCATGTGGAGGCTTGTCGCAGCTGCAGCTAATGAAATGTAGGCCTACTGCAGGCTCATTACCCAGAATCCCCTCTGTCACCCAGGACACCACACGTTTTTTAAAGATTAATTACCCCTCAGTCGCGTGTTCAGGTCTAACTTTCCTCTTCCAGGCCTGGAAAAAACGCCATTTGATTGGTCTGCTGCTCTGGGATTGGGCCTGGCTGTCACATGACCTGCTGAGTCAGCGGAGTTTTTATAAACACACACACACACACACACACACACACGGATGATGACCTCTCCAGAGAGCTGAGCCTGACCCCATTACAACATCTCTCTCTCTCTCTCTCTCTCTCTCTCTCTCACACACACACACACACTCTGTGAGTCTGTTTGTTATAAAACAATAAATGAACTATGAAAGAACCTACACATGGGCTCCACATCAGTACATCATTTCATTCCTTTCAGAGTGAAAAACGGTAAAAACTGATTTTTGGTCATTTTTAAAATAAACAAATATAAAAACAGAAATGATTCAAGCTGACAGCCTCAGTTCAAGTGTTATCAACTAAATAATGTTTAAATCATTGCTGTTTGCTCAGTGGTAGTGAACATATACACAGGTGACAGGATGAGGTCTGATGTCAGTGAGTCAGAGTTCTTCTAAACTTCAGGGACTTGAACATTTAAGACTTACACTAAGGCTGAAATATCACCTGGACTCATCAACAGTCATTCACTCACCAAACTGAACCAGAGCCAGATCCACCAAATATACAGGAGTGATCATCATGTGCAATGAATTCAGATTAATAAACTGCAAATCATACGATTAATCACATGTTTTTATCAGACGAGACACAAAAGGTCCAATCAGAGCACGGCACAGTCACATGGTTTCCACAGCGCGGGGTCACCTGCCCGCTCCTGTTTCAAACTAAGCTATGATGTTATAATCAATCACATCATGGAGTCAGTTGATTTGCTCATTAACAGCTCTGAGAGCAGCCGGAGTGAAGCAAAACAGTAAAGTCGACATCAACCTGAGACTCGTTTCACGCTGTCACTGGATGTTAATGTGCTGAGGTGGGACCAGCAGGAGGCCTGACCCCTGACCTCTGACCCCTGACCTCTGACCTCCAGTTCCAGTTCAGATGGACTGATCTGGATCTCGTTCTGTTCTGTTCAGTAAAACTCAAAAATAAAAAACAGCTGGCTCATGACGGCGGCTGAAGAGCGGCGCCACTTTAATGGCGCTGCCAGCGCTGAGTGGATCATCACCGGTCAGGATTTGGCGACTGAAGCGTCCACTACGCCGCCGCCGCTACCGCCGCCGCCGCCGCCCTGGGGGAAATCAGTGTCTGGAAGCGTCCCCCGTCATTACCGGCTGCTCTGCTGCGCGCTGATTGATGCCTCTTGATGAAGTAGTTCTGTGATTGAAGAGTAACGACGCGGCGGGAAAATCTATAAGAGGCCTTTAACTGCTACTGGAGAGGAGTGCCGGGATTGGTCGTCCTCCATTCTGCTGGTTAATCAGACGGCGGTTTGGCCCCATCACGCTGCAGGCGAACGATCATCCCCGGCTCATCAATCAGATCAATCAATCACCTGACAGAAGGAGCACAAACAAGCAGAGTCGGAGCTCCTCACCTGCTGTGATCTCCCTCTCCTCTCCTTCTCGGCGCTCTGATGACCTGCATGTATTCAACGCCGTTACCGTCAGAGGGACGCCGCGCACGCCTCCGAGTTTCACATCGAGAGCTGAGGGTTTGGATGAAAGGGAAGAAACAGAGAAACAGGATTCAGCAGCAAACTGTAAAACTCATGTTGTGCATCTGCTAAAAGGTGGGCGGAGCCAGCGTGACGTCACCCACAGTGACTGTAAAGCTCGGTGTTTGGTGGATCTGGATGACATCACCTAACTCCCAGCTGATCCAATAAAATGGTCACAGAGGTGTCAGGTGTGCAGCGGTGAAGTACAATGACACATGGTTGCTGAAACACAGCAGACAGCTGGCAGATAGCTGTCAGTCAAAGAAGCCCCGCCCCTTCATTCTGCATAACTTCAGGTGTTAATCTGATTTAAAGGAGTGAGTTCTATATAAATTCAGCCCGTACAGTCGTCATGAACGGGGAAACTAGCTGCAGAGACCAAACCGTTGTTTGTACCAGGCTGTAAACATGTTTACTGCTGCATTTTAACATGGGGGTCTATGGGGACTGACTCGCTGCTGGAGCCTCTGGTGGACGCTCAGGGAACTGCAGCTCTGACGCCGCAGCTCTGACGCCGCAGCTCTGACGCCGCAGCTCTGTTCCTGAAGTTTGTCTCCAAAACGTTTCTTCTGAGATGCCGTCAGGTCAGAAGTCTCTCCTCAGCCGGTGCATTAACCACCTGTAGTTTGTGTCTTTGCATCAGTTCGTGTAAATCAGTCTCTCCTGCATCTTTGCGTTGGCTCTTTGTGTTTGCTGTGAACACGCCGGGCTCCCCGGTCCCTCAGAGTTACACAAACCTGTGTGTTGAAGCAAAGGCCGGTCTCTCTGGTGCATCTGACTCTCTGGCCGACAGCTGGACAGGAACCTCTCTTGTTTGACTTGGAGTCGCCGTCTCATCGTTAATCCCCATAAGTTGGTTTGTTTTTGGCGTACAGCAGCTCAGGTTGTGGAAACGCCGTGTCTGTGCATGTCTGTGTTTTTTATTATCGTGGTATTTCACAGGAAGCTCGCGCCTGTGCCGAGCGCCACCGCCGCTTCCCGCCTCCCGCCTCCTCTCAGCCTCAGCTTCCTTAATCAACATGGCAGCTGCGTTCCCTCCTCTCCCACCTCCCCTCCCCTTCCTCTCCTCTCGTTGTCATAATCACACGCAAGACTGCCATGACAGGTAGGTATTTGCACGAGATTAGGGCTGTAATATTTTGGCATTAAGGTGAATTAATACAGAATAATAATACAGAGTAATTACCAACTCTGAGGCGCTCTGAGACATTTTAGGGACATGTCAAAGGATTTTCTCTTCCTGCTGTCTTCTTTACCCTCCCTCCAAATGCCACCATGTTTTTGCTTCCCTCCCCTGCTGTTTTCTCCTTCTTCTTCTTCTCTGTTAATAGCTGGGTGACCCCCGAGCTTGCAGAGAGCGAGCGTACAACTGGTTGAAAGCATTGATTATCACGGAGCAGTCCTTGATGGAGCTGTTTGGCTTGATGCGTGTAATTGTGGTGTAATTAAACATTGACACAGGGGCTTTAACGGAGGCCTGTCAAACTCTCTGACCTTCTCAGCGGCTCCGAGAGGTGAGCGCCGTTTATTCCTGCAGGAGGGAGACAAAAGGGGAGTGTTTGCTCTCTCTGTTGGACGCGAGCGAGTCTTTATGATGTGGACTGAGCTCGTGCTCACGAGCTGACTCTGATTCGTGCCTCATTAAAGTCGACACCCTCAGTTTACGGCACCCGGCCTCTGTAGCTGCAGCCTTTCACTGTTCACAGTGCGCATCAGCAACAAGTGAGAGACAGACAATAACGTGAATCTGTGTTTGGCCATGAGATCCACAATAGTCTTACAAAAAGAATGAATTTAAGACATGAAACATTATTTAGCATGAAGATCTCAGCTAACCTCGCTAACATTCACCAGCAGCAAAGAGAAAATCAGCTCTACGCTCTTCAGCCGCAGCTGCGAACATGCTTTGAGTCTCTTAAAAATGGATTTACTCCCAGTGGATGCCTGCTCCCAATTGGTTTGAATGGGCTTATTAGAAGTTGCCCAATTTCACATTTAATATCGTGCAAATTCACGTAAATATCATTTATTTGTCTGTGGGGGGCTTCAGGTCGGCTGCTGCTGACCCCCATTCAGCTGTGGATGCCGCTCCTCTGAGCAGGTCTGCAGGGAATCTTTCTGTCTGTTAATTTATGCTTTTGTTCTGCTGCCGTTTTCCTTCTGCCCCCGCTGCACAAAGATGGTCCCCGGTTCCACTGGGATCCACGGTTTCATCTTAAAGAGAGGTGAAGTGAAAACCTGGCTCCACAGATGGGCGGGGCTTGTGATCCAGGAGTCCGACGGGTCACGCTGAGCTGAAACGCACCTGATCTCATGTGGAGGAGAGGAATCCGGCTGATGGATGACATCGTTTCTGCACAGAAACAGCTTGGATACTGTTGGAAAGATCATCATTTGAAGCTCCAGGGATCTTTATTCATGCAGGGGGTCAACATTTTCCTCCCTCTGCAGACCCTGCTGGTTTAGAGCGATGCTGATCTGAGGACAAATAACCTGCAGTGATCTGAACATGATCTGTGACCACGCACACCAAAGCATCCAGGAAGCTCCTCACAGGCCTGGTGAGAACGTGCAGACTCTACACAAACAAACGAGAGCTTCAATGAAAAGACCAGACATTTGTTCTAATGCAAATGACTAAAAATCAAACCCTGCAGCTGTGCTGTTATCCAGAAACCTGCAGCGAACCGGTGCTGACAGTGGACCACGACGATGCATCCGTCCACCCTGACCCCCTCTCTGTGCAGACTCAGGTCACATGACTATCAAACAGACAGGAGAGCAGAAATACCATCCATTCAACATGTGGAGGCATCAGTGCATCATATTTAATAACTTTTCAACTGTTTCTCTTTTTGCTTTGCTTTGTTTTGCTTCGGTCTCCATCAGCAGGATCATATTCGTCCCATCTGTCTTTTGTTTTTGTTTTCATGTCCGTCCACTGCGGTTCAGTCGGAGCGACACTTGAGAACGAATTGAAATCTAAAATGTAAATGCATTTTCTTCCTCTGTGTGTGTGTGTGTGTGTGTGTGTGTGTGTGCGCGTGCATGTGTGTGTTGTGGTGTCAGAGCAAACACATCAGGAGGTAAAGACGGGGCACGACGCCTCGCTGTAGCTGCAGAATCATTTCCTCGTGCATTTACATGCAAATTTGCCCCTCTGCTGCCTCTCTGCAGCCACAATGGAGCTCAGCAAATCATTGTCTCATCACAGAGAGATGGATTTCATCCCCGGGCCTTGTGGATGTGGATGGAAACCGGGCTGAATTCATATGTCGAGCTCTCTGCGGCTGCCACGCCGCCAGACTCCTCGTCCTCCATCATGGAAGAAGGCAAACAGCCCGGGCCCTTTAGCATTTGTGCAAATGTCAGAGAAAAGGACAGATCTCAGGAATTAACGGCAGCAGAGGTGGAGGAGGCTAAAAAACCTTCTCCAGAAGAAATAGATGGACTCGTGGTGCCAGCTACAGGCTCGTCCTCACAGAGGGAAATTAATCAGAGGAGGCTGCGAGCCCAGAGTTAAACCCCGTCATGGAGACCATCATTAGACTCTGAGCTGAATATCCAGTTCATCAAACATTCGACACCCATGAGCGAGCTCCACGTATCAGCTCAGGAGGCTGAGTTTCATTGTGATTGTACTAAAATCTAAAACAGCAGCCGACGTCACAGTCAAGTGAAAACCTCGTCGTCTGGTGAAGAAACAACTTCAGGATCCACAGTTTACGTTTCCCATGAATGTTTCCTGTTTTTCAGGTTTGTTTCAGAAGCTAACTGATGCTAACTGAAGCTAACTGAAGGCTATGTTTACCTGCCCAGAGCAGGACAAAGAGAATTAGCTGAATGATGCCACAACAGAGCTCAGGCTAATGCCAGCCTGTAAACGCCCATCAGGATGCTGAGGTAACGTTAGGCTAAGTGGCAAGCTAATTAGCATGCATGCTATCATTAAAGGAGACAAACTTAATGATTTCCTTTTGTTTTTTTTAGTTTTGCAAAAGCACAGAGAGGTTGCACGACCCTGCAGACTTAGCAAACCTGCTAATGCTGAGCTTTGATTGGCTGAGAGCTGGTCTGAGGTAGGACTCAGCAGCTTTACCTGTCTCATCATATGTTTGCTGCAGAAAATCTGTTTTTGCAGTTTTAAAACAACTCTTATTTATATGATACTCCTATTATCGCCATGACGACTGAGCAGACTCTTGTGTGAGCAGCTTATTGCGACTCATGTGTTTGGTTATCGTAAGGCGGCCCTCTGGTGGACGCATTCAATGGCAGCAAAGTAGGAAGTCAGGACGGAGTTTAAAGAGCAGCAAAGTCCTGTTTTAACTTGGTGCCTTAAACGCAGCAAACCGCCCCTGCCCAGCGCCGTGTGTTGTTCTGGAGACGCTGCCGTTTGAAGACATGTTAAACAGTTTTCCAAGCACCTCACACACGGTTTAACAGCTTAATTCTCTTTTTAAATGAAACTGTTTTAATCATCGCTCCGACGTCTCCGACTCGCGTTGTGCTCTAACTTCTGCAGTTATTTCATCGCAGCTGTTATCATTTTGTTCAGATGGAGGAGATTTAAAGTTTGGACCAAACTCCTTTAAAACAGCAGTTTGTATCAGAACATTGCTTTTCAACTTGAAGTGCAGTCTGTATTACGGTGGAACAGGAGGTCAGCCGTGATGTCACATTTCACACTCCCACGTACGGGAACTGAAAAGCCTTCAGAGGGTTAAAGTTGAACCTGAATGGAAGTTGGCCAGGTGCATTGTGGGGGAAACCGGCAGAGCTGCTGCGAGAAGTCTGCTGCCAAGTTCCTGTCAGACGCTGAAACTGTGAAGTGCTGCAGGATAAAAACAGTTTCTGGGTTCTTCTAAGCAGAATCACGAGTCTCTGGTGCTGCTCCCGGAGCCGAGCCCTCTCTAATCTTTGGTGACTTCAATGTTATCTTCAGCCGGCGGGCGGGGGCTTCTCGGCAGCCCCAGAGGGGATGGCTCCTGCAGCGGAGGGGGGGGATCTCATTTTCTATTCAGTCTTCTGCTCTATTCAGAGTGGAAAAGCCTTCTCATTAGGCCGGCTGTCCAAAGAACATCAAATCATCACATATCAATTGGATTATGTTATCGTCCGAATTGGATTTTTGTTTTTTTAGTCTCCAGAACCGCTGAGGGTGAGAGTTTGAAGCTCAGCGCGCGTCAGGAACCAGATGGGATCTCAGCTTCTGAGCGCTCCTGTTTGGACCAGTGACTGATGGCTTCTCCTAATTACGCCTGCTCTCTGGTTCCTTTGTCTCCCGCCCGACTGTTGACTTTTGAAGGTCTGTGTTTGCCCTTCAATCAGTCGCCTTCATTTTCACTTTTTCATTAAAGTGGGAAAAAAACAGCTGCGGAGTCAAACGAAGCCGAGATAACTCCGACACCAAATAGCAACTAAATTGGATTCATCATTATCAGAAGAACACTGGGCTGTGAATGTGGAGCAGAATACAACGGCGCGCCGTCACTTTAAGAGCGGCGCCGAAGTTTGGGCCTATGCGTTTGTCTCGTGACAGAACAGATTAACTTTTAATCTGATCTCTGTGTTCAAAGAGGCGACGCCACCGCAGCTTGTTTCTCTTCAGCGTTTGATCGATCGGATCCTCGTTTCTGCAGAAACGGGCAGAATCATTCAGGACGAGTTGGAGCCAAGATGCAAAATGTGAAGCACGGGACGTCGAGGCGAGCGTTATGTCGTATAACTTCGCTGGAAACACTGTAGGATGCTGTTGTACACTGCATTTTTGTTGTTTTTGCTCAATACAAGCAGCAGTTTTGTGTTTTGTGACGCCTGAAATCCTGTAAAGTTTGGTCAGTGGTGCATCAGTAAAATGTTTAAATTCACTTTAATCTGAACGTCTCTGCAAAGCTAATGAACCCTGTACGACACAAAGTCTCCACAGGCTGCAGAGTGAAAGCAAAGCCGCAGCCGTTTACCTGCGTCTGCACAGGATGCGTTCAGGTACAGCCGTGAGCGTGGGTCACCTGACTTGAAGCAAGAAGCTGCTCTGTGCAGACAGACGGTTGATTTGAAGTGAAGGTAGATCTGCAAACACAGAACTCTTAAGGATAAAGTTACTTAAAAGATAAATATATAATCTAATTACTTTACTCTGATTGAGATTACAGACGTGCTGAATTGAAATACTGGCTTCAACAACAACAACAACGCTTCAGCCTGTTCTGTGTCAGCATGTCACATTGTGTTTGTGGTGAGCTTGACCAGTTTCGGTGTTACACTGTGACTCAAGTAGAAGCTGTCGGTTGTTGCATTCATGCTGGCTACTGTAAGAACTTACTTACTGTAAGAACCATTATTTGACCTCCTTTAAAACAACTGCTGTCTACAATGTTCCTGCTGTCCCTGAACGCACCTTGGCACCTTAATGAGGATGCAGCAGCTGCAGCAGAAGCAGCTGTGAGTTAGTATTCTGTGTCCTGTGATGTCTGTGTTGAAGTGTTTGTGTGAAAACTTGCAGATGCACATGTTGCACGGAGCAAACGTGAGGTGTGTCGGGTCAGGAGCAGCCAGACTGGAGGAGGTCTAGCATGAATGAGACTCAGTGAGGTCACTTGACGCGTCTTTCAGGTGTGTCACTGCGCAGAGCGACTGGTTCGAAGCAGACTGAGCTGCAGTTTGCTTTAAATGTGGCCTCTGAGTGTTCGTCATGAAGGAAAATGATATGATACTAACTCTGATGACGACAACCTGACACCTGGGCGACGTTAATGCCTTCATGTGTTTATCTTTCAGCCGCTCTTCATTCGCTGGCTGTGCACTTTCATTTTGCATCGTATAAATAACCCGAGCTATGAAAAGTGTAACTGAGAAGCAGTGAACTGCACATTTTGGATAAAAACCAAAGCCGAGATGGAAAAACACAGATGATGAAGCCGCCGCTGCTGCTGCGTTTAAACCACACATGGGAAAACTGCCGACAGTGAAAATAGCTGTTATTATATTTTTGTCTCGCGGCTCCATTTGTTGCTCGGTTGTTTAATGTCGCTCGTGATCGTCACGAAGCTGCAGACGCGACAGCAGCCAGACTCCAAAACCTGAACCTGCAGCCGGACCTGTCCAGCCTGACCCGCAGAGACTCGCCTTTAATATTCATTCAAGATGTCCCCGTGGGAGCGGCGGGGTCTCTGGGGCTTCAAACCAGACAGCGGAGGAGGAGGAGGAGGAGGAGGAGGAGGAGAAGATGAAGAGTGTGAAGGAAGGAGACAGGCACCAGTCAGGGTGCCGGGAGGTGTGAAAGGTACAACTGAGGAGAGGAGGATGGAGAGAAGAGGAGGGAACAAAGGAGCAGTGGAATAGAAATGGAGGCGATTTCATCTTTGAGACAGGAGAGAGAGGAAAAGGAAGGAAGGGAAGAAGTTCAGATGTAGGAGACGTGAAGGGAGGATTAAACTGAACAGATGAGGAAAGGAGAGGAGGAGGCGAGGTGAAGGGAAACAGACGCAGGTGGAGGGGTGCAAGCAAAAACACGAAGGAGAAGCTAAGAAAACTAGGAGGCAAGGAAGGAAAGAAGTGAAGGAGACGTGGCGGGCGAGCAATGGCGCACTGAATCTGGGCTTCTGGCAGGTGGAGCCACAGCAGGAAGCTGGAATCAGGCCTGAACTGAAGCTGGAATCAGGCCTGAACTGAAGCCTGTCGCTGTCGCTCAACACCTTCATGTTGTTCATGAGCAGAATAAAGAAATCATCTGTGTTTTCATGTGATTTATTGATCAGATACGACAGAAACGATGGTTTGAGTTGAGACAACAGAGTCTCTAAAGCAAAGTGCATCACGGTTGGTTCTCCTTGTCCCTGAACGCACCACGGCGCAGTCATGACCATGCAGCGGTGCAGCAGTGACGGTCGTGAGCCAGTACTCTGCGTTATGTTGCGTGATCATCACCAGGATCCGTGTTTGGAGCCTGTTTGCAGGAGCAGCACCGTCAGCTGCAGGGTCGGCCTGTAGCACCTGTAGCACCTGTAACCCGACTTTACCCTGCACACCTGCATCTTTACATAATGTAAAACTGAATGTTTGCACAAAGAGTCGTTCATTTCCAAAGTGATCCTGACAAATAAAATCCAAACTAAATGAATAACTGAAGCTAATAATGTTCTGGGAAATGTTCTGTCAGCATCGGGAGGATTTTCAGGTTTTCAGGTCACATTTTTCAAACTTTCTTTGCTTTTCCTCAAAGTTTCCTGCTTCTTTCCAGCCGGAGAGCCTGTGACGTGGCTCCTCTCAGCGTTTCCTCTGAAACTTGGGGGTTTTTTCTAATAAAGCGCTCATTAAACGCTCATTTATAAACGTTCACCTCCAACTATATAACAATATTTCTTTGCATTTGTTCATTAAAATGATCATTTTTATTTTATTTCTCAGAACCGGCGGTGACTCAGCCATCTGTTTCTGTTTCTGTGCTTTTGCCTTTAAACTGTGAAGCACTTTGTCACTAAGTGATGAATAAATAAACGTGTTTCTCGTCCTTGGCGCTCTCCTCTTCCATTTCCACTCCGTCTCTTCTACTCACCATTCGTCCTCTTAGACGTTCTTTCTTTCTTCCTCCTGCGACTCTTCACAGTCATAAACTGACTTATTCCTGCTCCACCTCCTCCGTCACAGAGGGTGGAGGAGGTGTGAGGAGTCATCACCTGTTGCAGCGCTGCTCCATCATGGTCCTGCAGATCAATGGCAGCTTAATGAAAGCCAAGTACTGCGAGGAAGGAGGGAGGGGTAACAACCAGCCAATCAGGCAGCAGCGTCGGTCAGGACCCGTGCATGAAGCTAATAACGCAGCTGATCGATGCCTAATGATGATGACATCATCAACATGATCATCGATAAGACTTCGTTTTAGCCTCGAGGTAGCTTCGGCTTGAAGATTCGTTATTGACGTAACATGTTGGAGTCAGCCTCCAGCAGTCGATCAGTTCACAGGCTCTGATTGGCTGCAGCAACTCTGCAGAAACACTTGGTTATAAGTTTTAAAACGATCTGAAAGAAGAACCGACGGAGAAATGAACTCGTGCACCAGAAGCATCAGCGCTCACTGCAAACTGCAGACCACACCCAACAAGGAATCAGAAGACAGGAAGAGTGGAAGGAAGCAGGAAGTACGGCGGATTCAGCTGTGCAAACAATGATCTGCATGTAAACACAGAACATCACTTTTCATATGCACATGTGAATTTTATCTATTTAACGAGTTCAGAGTCTATCAAAAGACAAATGTGGCATAAAGAGCAGCACAGCAGTTTTCATGTTATTAAATCTGTAGATGCTAATGATAATAATTCTATTTTTAATAGAGTCTCGTCACAAAGAGATTCACCATCAAACAAAACTGTTTTAGAGAGAAATAAACAAAAAATAAACTGAAAATCAAGAAAAAATCAAATAAAAGCAGCAAAAAGGTCGAAAAACGTAAACTAAAACCAGGAAACGATGAGCAGGTGTTTCAGGAAGAGAATTAAGGAAGCAGCTGATCAGGTTTCCTGGTCTCAGTTTCAGTTTTTTCTTTGTTTCTTTGTTTTTATGTCTTATCGACAGCTTCATTTGAAACCCACCCTGACCGCGCTGAGCTTCAGCTGCAGCTGTGCGGTGAAGCTCCTGCGCTCTGTGAACACGACGCCACAGATGGGATTTAAATTCTGCAGGTTTGTCCTTGAAGGTTTTGGGAAACTGGGCCTTGAGATATTTCCAGACGAACATTTGAAACTTGTTTCTGCACATCGGGCCGAACCAGGACACGGGAGCGGGAAACTTCACGCCGTCTCTGCGGCGTTGGCGCCTTCGAGCTGCAGCGGTTGAATTTCTCCAAACAGTTCCTGCGGGGGCCGCAGCAGCGGCAGTAAAAGCAGGAGGCCATAAAACCTGCGAAAGGACATTTCTGTAATTCACTGGAACGTTATGATTCCCAGCTGAGTCCACAGGAAGTTCTGTTTAACTGCCGGCTGCTGAGGCGCCGCCGCCTGATTTACTCTCATTCATTTGTTCCATTTGTCTTTAAATGTAAATGCAATAAACGAGGAACTTTGACGGCGGCAACACTGAAGCCTCACGGCCGAGGTCGTGGCAACCAATAATAGCAAGCGCCACCGCTTGGCAAGCATGTTGGCAACACCAGGATCCTGTTTAAATCAACAGAAACGAGGCACGATTAGCATTAAAGGAGCTAGCATGCATGCTAATTTGCTAGCAACAGTCACCACTTGGCAGCCATGTTGGCAACACCTCCATGTGGTTATTTTGCACCAGCAACACCAGGATTTAAATCAACTGAGATGAAGCAGGATCAGCGGTAAAAGAGCTAGCATGCTAACTTGCTAACAAACAAAGCAGCTGCTGAGCATTTCCTGGAGTCGACCTGTTACCTGCTGCTCTGGCCTTTAATTCAGGCTTTTTAAGCTTTTTGGTCTTTTTCCAGATAATATCTTCATCAGATTGATGCACTTTGCGCTGAGCTTTGAGGAGGACGCCGCCGCCAGCTGGATTATGAGCTGCAGCTGCTATCGCCCGTCTGCAAAGCCCCCGCTCAGCCGAAAACACGCGGCTGGAGTTTGCAGAAAGCTCAGGAACCCAACCTGTTAAACACTGTTTAAATGACACTGGATGTGACCCATCTGTCGGGCAGGCCGAGAGGAGCTGCATCTCAAACAGCCTCCTCGCCGCAGACTCCTTTAAGCTAATGTTTATCCACCTCCACGCACGCTCTCCACCTTCAAACCCGGGCACATTTGCGGAGAATTGCAGCCGTTCAGACACATTCGACCTCACTGTTTCTGAGCAGAGGTCGGGCCGGCTTCTCTCACGGCGTCTTTGGAGTGTAAATAATGAAGAGACGACGGAGGCAGAGAGGAGCAGAGCTGTGACCTGTTGCTTTCTGAGGCGGAGGGAAACGCAGGAGTGTGTTTTAGCCTCCATGTCTGCTGAAAAGCCTGTTTGTGCTTCGTTTTAAATGAGTCCGGTTTAGACGAGCGGCCGTGGAGCATTGTTGAAGCTCATTTCCTGCAACTGTATTTACCAGCAGATGAAAAACTCTTAGTGTGTGTGTGTGTGTGTGTGTGTGTGTGTGTGTGTGTGTCAGCCTCCTCTTTCTTCTCTCCAGCAGCAGTGAGTGTCCTTGCAGAGCAGAGGACACTCACTGTTCAGCTCCTCCATAAATCTTCAGGTACGACGGCGCTCAATTAGCGACGACGCCGCGCTCTGAAATGTCACCGTCTTTGTTGCTGCCAGACAATTACTGTTAAATATCTTTTTATTGTTGTTTGTGTGTGCATGTGTGTGTGTGTGTGTGTGTGAGCCAGTCCTCATTTAGGATTCAAAGGCAAAAGTGCAGCCGGTGTCGTTAAGAGCGGCTGAAGCAATTAGCTGCTCAGCTCCCACGCACCAATCAACACGAGAGGCTGATTCAGAAAGACCTGGGTGGACGGGAGGAGGGAGGGGTCAAATGTCAACATGCTATAAAACATGTTTAAATGGATGAAGTTTTATGGAACAGAGGTATGTAACATGCACTCTAATAATAACAATAATAATAATAATAATAATAAGACATCTACAGCAGCACATCACAGTGGAGCTGCACGGTCAACAGCTCCAGGTTTCGGTGGAGATTCGGTGTCCACATACTTTTGGCAACATGGTGCATCTGAGTCTGCGCAGGCCTCAGCTCCTGCAGCTGCTGCCGGGCGTCTCTGATGCAGCCCTGATGTGAGCGCGCTCAGATCGTTCATGACACAGAACAGTTACTTTACGTTTATTTATAGAATCCACTGTTTTTTATAATAATAATAAAATATGTGCAGACACACCCCGCTGGAGTCGTATCAGAGTCCACCAGAGTCCAGTTTTCAGCCTCCTCTGGTCTCCCTCAGTCTGAGAACAGCCCTGGTCTCCAGCAGCTGAATGCTCCACAGTGTGTGGCTGCTGTCTGCAGCTCAGCAGCAGCTCAGCAGCAGACAGCAGCAGCTCAGCAGCAGACAGCAGCAGCTCAGCAGCAGCTCAGAGATCAGAGTCCGTTTGGTGAGAGGAGCTGAAACAGGACAGGAAGCTGCTGCCAGACCAAGAACAGGAGCTAAAAGAGGCTGAAAAGCTCAGCCCAGGTGTGAGTTATGTGCAGGATTAAAGGAATACAGCAGATCCAAACGGGTCAGAGGTCAGACAGCGTGGTGAGACCCACAGCAGCAGGTACCTGCCCCCCCGCCCGCTCACTCAAACGCTATGAAGACACAAATTTGAGGAGATTGAGATGAATATAGATGTGCGACACCTTCTGTCGCTCGCCGGCTCGTCCATTTGTCTCCATTAGACTCTGCAGAGGGAATTAAGCCGTGCATCTGTTGCAGGTCATGTCTGGATCTGTCAGAGAGACGTACGGCGGCTCGGCGAGCGCCACGCCGCAGCAGGAGCAGAGGAAACACGGCTGTTTGGTTTAGTCTGGACGGAAACAGGCGGGTCGCTTCAGACGATCGTGTTGATTTACAGTTTCCATCCTGATTCTGTCAACACCTGAACCTGCGGCGCAGCGACGACGCTTCCCTCTTTTCTCAGCTGATGCTTTTGTTTTGCATCGTGCGTGATGTCATCGATCGTCAACCAATCGGCCGCTGAGCTGAAGATCAAATCCTGCGATCGTCTCGTTTTCCTTAAAATCCTAATATTTCTTTTCTGTTGGAGGCCTCGGTTCCTCAGTCTGCAGTCACATGTCACGGCTTGGAAACGAGTGGCACAGACGCCAAAACAAACAAACAAACAAACAAACAAACGAGTGACACAGTTTATTTTCCACACAGAGCTAAAGTCAGCCTGTTCAAACCTGTCCCACACACCTCGGTCTGCTCGTAAACCAAACCTGGCAGTTTAAGTGTTTACCATGGTTACCATGACGACAGCCAGCGTATCAGGTGCAGTATTCCTACTGTGCAACCTGTTTCCTGTGCACGCTGCCCTGCATACGTTGCTATTTGAACTTTCATCTGATTTTTAAACACAAACCAACCAAAACTCTTAAAAACATGAGAGTGAAACCTGCTGGAACGCGTGTGACAGCACTTCCTTTAAGACGTGAGATAAATAAAAACAACAACAACAACAACATCACTTCTCTGAGACTCTGATCGGGTCTGAATGTTTGTTTGCTTTTCGCAGCCGATGCACAAACCGAAGCTTCACTTTCAGATCGATTACAGCTCGTCTTGGCGCTCGCTCAATACTTTTGTCATCAATAAGCTTCCATATGGATTCGTCAGATAGCTGTGGATGGATAGGGAGAGAGAGGGAAATGCTATGAACTCTGGGAAACGTGTCTCTTCGCTCAGCAGAGGCTGTCAGAGCGGCGAGAGAGAGGGAGAGTCGAGAGAGTCGTTCTGCTTCAGCGACGGGAAAATGCCACCGAGCTGCTCCGCTTCCCCGCTCATAAATACTCTCAAGGACCGCGGCTTTACAACAAGTCAATAGCTTCTGTTAGCAACACACACACACACACACACACACGCCGGCGGAGAAACACACACACACATACAAGCAGCCGTCTGCACGTACACCCAAATAAAAAACACACATCAGCAAAATACGCAGATGCATGCTGTCAAAATATAAATCAACAATCACAGCACTACATAAACACAAGTGCCAGGCCAGCAGAAAGGGCTGCTGGGATAAATGTGGAGGCCGCGGCTGACGGAGCGGGAGGTAAATCTGTCTGGAAGGAGGGAGGGAAGGAGGGAAGGAGGGAAGGAAGATTAAAACACGGATCTTCATTTGAAAGAGCTCAGTTTCCCGGCGGTGACGGCGGCGCTTCCTGAAGCGTCCCGTCAGCAGAGCGCCGCGAAGCATCCAGTGACAACCTCAGATTAATCATTTTCCAGCTCCTCAGAGGATGAACCTGCAAACACTGACGATGCAGCAAAGCTTCTCCTCAGCAGCCACGTCACAAACATCTGCACCTGCGCTCAGATCAGCGCAGATCAGTGAGAATGAGTCGATCCTGAACTGGATCAACGCAAAGAGCAGGAAGTCACCCGGAAGCAACAGCCGATGGGCGATGGAGGTGGATGAGTTATGGAGGGTTTTGGACTCAGGGCGGACCCTTTGAACCCCCGGGTGCAGAAGTGTGAACCTGCGGTGTCGTTGGCGCTGCACAGCTGATCAGTTTGTTTCCTCAGGACTCGATCAATCCAGTGTCTCCGAGGCTGAAACCTGCCGCTTGATGGCAGCCGAAGCAGAGTCTTCTCTCTCATCCCTCGTCAGTGTCCTTCAGCTCGTCACCGGCAGCAGAGAAGTGTCCGTGGAGGAACGAACCGCCGCCGGTTCGATTCCCCCAGCCCGGCGGATCGCCTCCAACACAGCGTGGCCTCCATATTGGTTTTATTTACAGCTCAGCCTGTCCCCGCGGTGTGCAGCCGCCGACGGGTGGATCTGAAGACAAAGAGAGAGGAGCGAGCCGCGCCTGACTCTGGATTCTGGCTGTTATTTTTAGCCAAAGCAGCCATAATTACCCCGGCTATGTCTAACAAAATTGTTCAGGCTCGGCTGGGCAATTAGGCCAGGCGGAGCGGCTAATGGAGAGAGAATTACACAGACCTTTCCCCCATTAGCCCCCATTTACAGCAGGAAATTTACTGGGAGTGTATGGACCAGCCGTGACTTCCAAACCAGATTACTGCTCTGAAACCACTCTGCCTCCCCTCCTCCCCCCCGTCCTCATCTGCACACAAAGGAAATCTACTCGTGCAAAACCACAGGAAAGACCTGTGTAAGACACTGGGAGTCGAGTTCCAGTTCTGGTTCGAGCTGCAGACGGAAAACAGTGTCTTAAAGGAGGATTCCTCCGACTGCACGTCCTCGTCCCGGGCGGAGAAGCGTTAGCGCAGCGCGGTGAAATGAATCTGGCAGCGGAGCCGGCGGAGAGCCTGCGGGATGCAGCGCCTCAACATCGCACCGGGCCCCGGGGTCGTTCTCAGACTCTGCTCCACTTCTCCTCCATCGTCCTCCACTGCAGGGCGTTCACACGGCCTGAGGTGACCGGCATAGCATGCTGCTAGCTAGCTAACTAGCTAATGAAGCTCATTGCTTCTGATTGATGCTACAGTTTGTTTGAAATCTTCAGGTTTATTGTGATTAATATTTTTAATTTTTAATTAATATATTAAAATGATGTTTTTTGTCGGAGATACGAAGGCACTTTTCATTTCTTTACAACCGTCAGACTATATTTGTCCAGTAACAAGCTTTATATTCTGTATGTTCAGGGTTAACGAACAGAAGCCAGGAAAACGATCATTAACTGGTGATTAAAGCTGTGAAACGTGGGTGTGTGTAAAGGTAAAGAAGCAGTAAATGTGTAAATGTCATGTCCACCACTGCATGTGTGTGTGTGTGTGTGTGTGTGTGTGTGTGTGTGCATGCAGCAGGCTGGGTCAGTAGCTGCAGGCTGATACCTGTGGATCCACAGAGCTGCTGCATTAATTATGAAGTGTAGCAGATTAGAAATGGAGGCGAGGTGAGGAAGAGGCTGCTCCTCCACAGGTGGAGAGGATGAATATGAACCGGCGGCACGTGTGAACGACTGACACGTGTGCACACACACACACACACACACACACACACTCCTTCCTCTTCTCCTATTGGTCGTAGAGATTTGCAGCTGAGGCTTAACAAAATATCAAAGGCACAAAAAGAAAGTATTAAAAAGGCAAAAGTTCTTGATCCTTTTTATAAGACGGGCGAAAAAAGGGAAAAGCAAAGCAGCCGAGGAGATTTCCATTCCAACATTAATTCCAGCGCTGGTGAATTTCCAATGTCGGCAGCCATTAAGGCCTGTCAAATCAAATGTGACACCGGGGGAAGGAGAGAGAAATATTCAAATCATCTTTCAAATCTTTCTGCAGAGCTGCTGCTCTCGTCGCTGACAGCTCTGACAATTAATTTATGTCTTACAGATTATTCCTTAAACCGCTGCTGACCCCCCGAGCACGAGCACGAGCACGAGCGCGCCACCGGGGGTTGGATGAGGGGCGTGCACGCTACTGCGCGTGCCTGCTGCAGAGGGTGCGACATGTACCCCCCCGCCCGCCCGCCCGCCAGGTGTCAGTCAGACGAATCAAAGCCCAGCTGGTCAACAACACGCAGGAAGTAACAACTGTCAAAGCCCGCCACACGAGACGACCACAGTCGGGCTGGATCGCCCCGTGGTCACGATCACGCCGCATTTACACAGACATGATGGCTGCGTGTTGAGCTCGTGTTTGTTTCAAATGTTTCAGGGAACGTGCCGACACATTAGATCCCAGATACTCTCGATCGTCACAGCAGCACGTCCTCCCCCATTGTACATTACGTGGTGCAGCCGTTGCCCCCGGTTACCCTGCGTTCAGGCCGGAGACAACAGCTTCACATGCAGGAGCAGCGATTACTGCAACACACCAGGATTCTGTGTTTCACACGAGGCCGGCCGCGCAGCTCGCAGCAAAGACGTGCAGGGTGTCTGAGAGTCGACTCAGGTCGTGTTTGTTTTGTGCTTCATTCGTCTTTAATGTGTTGACGTTAAAATCCAGTTTTCACAGGCAGACGGAGGATCCGTGAAGTTTCCTGTTTAGTTGTGACTAAACTGAATAAATAGTGAGTTTATTGACGCCCCCCCCCCCCCCACTTCGTTTTCATCAGATTTGTTTTCTGAGCTTCATTAACCGGCGCCAGATTAGTCCTCGGTGGGACGGCGGCAAGCGGGGAGTTGGGGGGGGGCATGAGCGCCTCGCCTCCGACCTGCCGAGGTGCAAGCAATTAAGGAGCGGGAAGACGGAGTCTGTCAGGAGCGCCAGCGCAAAAGCTCAAGACACCTAACCCACTTAGACGCTCTCAGCTCTTTAATAAAGAAACTTCTGTAAACTGTCAAAACGATAATAGCCCGGGCCACCGCTGGTAATTGCAATTAGACGAGGTAAAGTAGGATGGTGCTACACAGACACACACACACACACACACACACACACGCGTGCACACACACACACACACACGCGTGCACACACACACACTGAAAAAACATAACCTAGTTTTTTTCCCTCTGACATCACAGAGTGACATCACATCACCAAAACAACACAACGTGTCCCGAACCGCTGATGTCAGCTCCTCAGACACAAACAGACAGAAGCTAAAAAGCAACAAAACGGAGGAAAAGACAAAACATGGAGCAGGAAGGAAGCAGGAGGAAAGGAGGAAAGAGAAGGAGATAGGGAAGGAAAGATGGAGCTGAGTGATTTAAAAGAGCAGAAAGGAAGGAAGGAAGGAAGGAAGGAAGGACAGATAAGGAGGGAAAACAAAGCGAAAAGCAAAATGATGTTGGACAGAAACGAGTGAGAATGACAGAATGATCACAAATCACATGATCATTACGGCGGCCATGTTTGTCTTAACCTGTGTCAGATCAATATAATCAATCTTATAATCCAGTCAAACAGGAAGTGGATTTGACATCATTGACTTCCTGTTGGTGCTGGGCGCCGCCGTCGACCTGATGGGTGACCATCAGCTGCAGAGGATGGTCGTCGTGGTAAACGGGGGCAGCGGCGTTTGATGTGTTGGATACTGATCAGCAGATCGTCCGGCGTGCCTCCACACACACGCAGCGGCCATGTCTCCTCCGTCGCCTCGTGCTTGACTGATCGATTTCAAATCAAACTTCTGTCCTTTGAAGCTCGCCATCGACGCCCGGCGCAGAAACACACGCCGGCGGTTCGATGAGCTCGCGTGTCAGATGACAGGAAGTCACCCGGATGCGCCCGTCGTCTGAAGCATCAGTGAAGTGACCGCATCGGCCCGAGGCGCGCTCGGCTTTTTGCGTTTCATAAATTCAATGAGGCTTTTATCGCCTGATTCGAAAGGCCACAAAGACAATAAATGAAGACGGAGGTTTATTCGCGTCTCTTCCTGCGGGGCTGAATTTAAAGGATCAGTGAATCAAATCATTAAAATAAAAACCCCTCTCCGCCGAGCGTGAAGGAAGGAGTTAATTACTCAGATTTACTGGTTTTGGGGCGTTTTCAGTTTCCTATAGACGGTGCTCGTCTTCCGCACTGAAGGATCCGCGGCTTGTTTGTGCATGGATTAACAGCAAAGGAAAGGCAAATCAAATAAAATTAAGTATTAATATGCAATATGCATAATTGACAAGCCCATCGCTTGGAGTGCTGTTCAGAAACTTGCAACAAGGTAATAAAGTAAACAAGCGGAGGGATGAGATTCAGCTCGCAGAGACCCCCCCCCGCCGCCGCAGCGCCGGGAAAACAGCGAGCGTGATGCAGCGAGCGCCTCTCTGTTTTTATTCTCATTGAATTTATTATCGTTTTTCAGCAAAGACTCGTCTGCGGTTATGAATATGTAAAGCTGCAGGGTGAGATTTACCTGTCGACAGGCGCCGGCTTCCAAGGCTCAGTCAATTTGGGGGATTTTGAGTCTTTTTATATTGTTATTATTATTATTATTATTATTATTATTATTATTATTATTATTATTTGTCTGTGTGTGTGAATAAAGTGCTGCACAATGGCGGAGTCGAGGATCCACGCATCAGCTGCAGCCGATGATGTGCTTTATCTACTTTCCCCCTGTGGGCGGGGGCGGGGCCAGGCAGCAGGATCAGCCAATGAGACCTGGTCCCTTGGTGTCCGGCAGCAGTGAGGTCAGAGAGCGTGGAGGTCTGAGGCCCGAGGCTCTGCACCTGACCTCTGCTGAACTCTGAGTCCACCACATTCAGCTGCACACAAACCCGCCGCAGCTCCATCGTCGGACCTGCAAACACACGGCGACCACGGCGGCGCCAGCAAGGCCACAGGACGACTTTCAGGAGGAGCTCGAGCTGCTTTAAGCTGCTCTGATCAGTGTCTTCATCAGAACGTCAGGATGGAGCTGATTCTGCTGCATCGTTCAGCACGTTGTTTCAGTTTAGCCCCACATCAACCCTTAATGCAGAGAGTTACGCCAACATTCAGACACTCTGATCATGTTTCATGTTTCATGTTGCTGTGAAAACCTGCTGAATGCAGGACGTTTTGCAGCTCTCTGTGCTTTCAGCCGATTGCAACGTGACACAAATGTGGACCCGCAGCTGCAGGTTGACCTTTAGCGCTGTTAGCTTGTTGTCGGCTGGTTTTAAGTTTAAGACAGCTTTAGCCGTTAGCAGTGCCGCTGCAGGAGCTGCTCCGTGTTGCAGCCGCCTGCAGAGGTTGAAGGCTGCCTCCTGTCTGCAGAGTGTGTTTCTGTGTCCAGTCGTCTTACACACTTTTCTTTTCATTGTTTTACTGACTAAACGAACCTGAACTCAGTCCATCTGAGTCATCTGGAGCCCTCTCCTCCTCCATGCTGCCTCCTTGGTTCAGACATCAGCTGTGGTTATGAAAACGCTCCTCACACCACTGACAGGGATGGAAATGCTGCACACACTGTAAAAGTCCTCCATGCTGACAGGTCTTTCAGAGGAAAACAGACATTTGATTAAAACCAAATCGTCCACTGCTTTCTTCTTTCTTCTTGTGATGATGATGAAATAAGATCTGTGCCCCTGAACATTGTTAAATATATAATAAAACATATTAAGATGGGTGTTTGGATTGAAGAGGCGATGCGTGACGGCCTGCAGACCTGCAGCCTCCCGGACCGTCTGCGTGCCGTGCAGACACCTGCTTTAAGCCCATTTTAAACCCATGTTAAGCTGTGCTTCAGTTCATTCACGGGTAAAAGTTGAAAGTTACTTGATTTTTTGTTTCATGCAGGACAAAATAAACTGTCTCCTGAGTCAAACCCGTGTTTCTGTTCATGTGTCACATGACATCTCATCATTGAACATCACGCAGTAAGATAACGCTCAGATGTCTTGTAGTCGCAGCCCGTTGGTGGTCGCAGCTTCTCCGCCCGCCGCTCTCCGGCCCCGGCCCTCTGCTGGCTGCTCCTCCTCCTCCTCCTCCTCCTTGCCGCCACCTCACTGAGACTCCATTAGCTGTGCTGTCCATCAGCAGGCTGTGATGTGAGATTAGACGGTGGTGCTGCACCCTCAGAGGTTACTGCGCTCTCCTCTCTGAAGCTCCGCGAATGCTGTCTGCTGACCTGCTCCACACAGATACAGACGGGACTGAAGCAGCCCAACAAAGAGACTTCAGATACACATCGTCTGAGTTCTGACCCGTCTGCGTCTGCACTATCTTCAGCAGGACGGTGTGCTCTGGGTGAATTAAGACCAGCTGAGCTGCAGCTCTGCTCGCTGCTGCAGGAAACTCGTTCTCCTTCTGGAGGACTTTCTCAGCATTAATGATTTATTTCACTGTGACAGCTCACAGACGAAGACACAAGATAATTCCTGAAACTGTTTCAGTAACGAGCCGACCCCAAACGCAGCGTGCAGACCCGGGGGGGGAGATTAAAGAAGTCTAATGAAACACACTCAGAGAGGTGGACGATGGCAGGAGGGAAGGAGGTGAGTGTGGAGCAACAGCGTTGAACAGAGGTGAACACAAAGACCAAAGCTTGGAGCTGAAGTCGGCCTTTGATGCAACAACCCGGTAAAGACGTGGAGAAGCTGATCCTCTGCAGCTGTGACCAGGTTAAACATGCAACAAGTTCAGTCTGCCCTGCAGCTGCCTCACACACAGGAAACATAAATCCAAAACATGATTTCTGGCGTCGCTCTCTGCAGTTTAAATAATAACTACTATGAACAACACACCTGCTGTGTGCAGAGCATTCACTTTGAGAAGAGCCAGTGAAGAACAAAGGTTTCACAGTGCGCACGGTGCTGAGCGCACGCCTCTGCTGCACATCAGCTGCAGCTCCAGTCAGCTGTCAGCGCTGCGGTGAACCCGACACACAATCATTACCCATACGTGTGCAAAGGCAGAACAAAGAAGAGCTGAAACATGTCACATGAGCGTCACGTATGTGCAGGGTGCAGCGTTACACGTCTCTGGAACTCGTGTTTTATGTGAAAGAACTGAGTCTGTGCACACGAACGTTTCTTCCTGCAGCAGCGTGTGATGTTTCAGGTGCAGAGACACAGTGCACAAACGCCTCGCAGCACAGGTCACCTGATGACAACATGGCCAACCCTGTGAGCAGACGCCATATTTAACGTCCACTTCAACAACATGAAACATCACAGTAGAAATGAAAGCACATGATTTCCTGTGTCCGTCCGGTTTATCTGTGTGTGTTTGCAGCCTTTAACCTGTATTAGCTGTAAAACGTTGGCGCAGACGTCAGACAGACAGGTCACTCCCTGACGAGCCTTCTGTGCCTCTCACCTTCGCTTTACGCACTCATTTCATTTGATTCATCTGTTTTCTTTTAGCCAGAAAAAGCTAAAACTGCTAATTCTGCGCCCCAGACTTCTTCTGTTTCAGCAACATGACCTCCACTTTTCATGTTCGGGTGTCAGACACTCCAGCAGCTCGGCGTGCCAGTGTTTGAGGCGTGTCAGCTCATTAAACGGCGTCCATCCGGCGCTCAGAGGCAGTGAAGCTGCGCCGTAGCTGCTGCAGCTGCAGAGACAGACACACGCAGACGTCCTCAGGCCGCAGTCGCCGCTTCGTAAGGACGATATATGAAAAGGAAATGTCCTGGTGCACCTGGAGAACGTCGAGTTAATGTGAAGGTTTGTGATGTTTTATTCTGTTAAAGATGGTCAAATGTCAGCGTGTGTGTGTGTGTGTGCGTGTGTGTGCGTGTGTGTGTGAGTGTGTGTGCGTGTGAGTGTGTGTGTGTGTGTGTGTGTGTCTGTGTGCATAGACTTCCCCGGCGCCGGCCTTGTGTGGTTTAAGGATTCACCGAAGGAAGACGCTTCAGTCGCTGGTTTCGACTCTACAGCGGAGCCACCTGTCACTCCTCACCCGCTCCTCCCCCGCCTCACCTCCGCCCACCTCTCCCCGGTGAGACGCCTTCACTCTGATGCAGCGGGGACGGATCGATGAGCCGCGCTGGTGGTAAAGCAGGCGCGTTAAATTTTGCATGGATTCCCTTTGAAGTGTCAGGAGATAAAAAGGGAAGCTCGCCTGTGTTTTCATGTGTTCATTGTGAAGAAGAGGAGGAGGAGGAGGAGGAGGAGGAGGAGGAGGCCAGGAACATCCAGGCTGGGCTGTAAATGTAGGACAGCAGATAAAACTGTACGCTGGGAAAAATCCAGCTTCCTGCCAGATCTCAGGACGTTTTCAGCAGAACTTCACGTTAACCCTCAGGAGGAGGGCGAACACAGGCCCGGCGTTCCTCTGGCTCCTGCCGCCGTGTTGGACTCCAACAGTGAAGGCGTTGCAATCAGCGGGAACCAATGGGATCGGAGCTGAGAGCCACAGACAGGAAGTCAGGAGGCAACGAGAGACCAATGAAATTAGTTTAAAATGTGCTAAAAATGAATTGTAACAGTGTTTTTCACCATCGCTGCAGACTTTCTTCACTCTTTCACTGCTAAAACTAGACACCTGAGATGACTTCCTGTGATATTTGGCCTTCCACAGGAAAAATCAGCCAAAATAAAGAGAATTTCACTTTTTTCCCGCAGCAGATTTCTTCATTTCACCAATAGTTTTAGATAACGAGGTTTAATTAGACCATTATTCACAAACTTTAATGAAAGACTCGACCTGTTGAGATGTTCGTGACTGTGCAGTCTGAACTCCGGCGCGTTGCTCGCAGTGCAGAGGCGTCGTGTCTGCATCCTCAGCCTCGCTCCTTGATCATCGCTCGCTGCCTCTGAGATATTTCTGCAGGAAGAGGAAGTGACAACGCCGTCAAAGGCCTCGAAGCGGAGTGACACCATGAGCCCCCCCAACACTTAAAAAGCCTCCTCCCCTCCTCAAACCAAAGCTCCCCACCTGAGCTCACCGAGGGTTTGCATTCCAGTTGCTGGATCGTTAGCCGGGGGTATTAGGCGTCTTGCCTCGGACTTGCATCATCGCCTTCCGTCTCAAAGTTTTGACGCGCCGTCTTTCCCCTCTTTTCTCCGTCTCGCTCCTTTTCTCTCTCTGGCATGTAGATTATTCTCATCAGCTTCCTCTGGAAGAAAACAAAAAGAGCGATGGCGGGAGACTGAGGGAAAACCAAACGCCGCGCCACTGAAGTGCAAGGTGACCCCGGTCGAGATGCAATCATACATGACGCCGTCGCAAAGCTCCTTGACCCAAAACAGAGAGGATTATGGGAGAATTACCCGAGAGCCTGGAAAGAAAGAAACGTTATTTCTGTGGAGTGTCTTTGTTGGTGAAAAACAGCGTAATTGACTGCAGGATGATGAGCAGCAGCTGAACACCGGCCCAGAGCGGCAGCTGAGGTCACACAGAGGTCACGTCGATGCACGCGCATTTACATACGGGATGCTGCTTCCTGTTGCCCCGCCCACACAGAAACACGCCACCAACATGGACCTTGCAAACCTCCGACCTGGCTTTCTGAACTGAACTAACAAGAAGATGATATTTGATCATCTGAAGGACCTGAACCTCCCAAAACCCAAAGATCCTGGAGCCAACCGAAGCCATGAAACGTGAACGAGTTCCTCAACACATGCCTGGTCCACACATGAAGGAAGAGCCCTTCACCAAACGAAGGCGCCGTCCTCTCTGTTCTTCTTCCTTCAACCAGCGAGGAGCTTTCTCCTTCGTGGCCACCCGACATTGCTCAAAACAGCTAAACGTCAACAGGCAGAGCATTTTGACCCTCAGCAGGTTTCTCTGCAGACGTCACCAGCGTCTGTCGTTTGGTGGAAGCACTTCTTGTTGTTTTGCTCCTTTTTTTGTGTTTTGGTATGAAAAACCAACAGTTAGCATGTTGGTTCACAGAAAGGTAGCATCAGTTGTTGCTAGGCAACAGAAACAGCCAAGCAGCATCTATATCACCTTTAGATTAGGTAAGACTCCTGGAGTCAGCCAGGATTTGCTCCTGGGATTCAAACAGACATATCAGTGAATCTCTGCATCGAGGAGCAGCGTGTAAACAGAATCAGGGGAAATCAGCTGCACGGTTTCAGGGTGAAACTGTCCGTTTTGGCTGAAATGGACAGAGGAGCTGACAGTCAGAGTTCCCTGTTGATTGGCTGTTTGCTTCATTATGACCTCCTCAGTTAGCGTTGCCGCTCTGCACTGTGTGACCGTGCACTTTGTAGTGACAACAGAGAAATGGATGCATTGTGGGGGGGGCGCCCGATCGTCCTTTGTGTCGCGATCATACAGAGCGACTGGATCAGACGCAGCAGCCGCGTCTCTGCGTGTTTATTCTGATGCACGGTATCCGTCTGAATCGCTGCGCCTGTTTTTGTGTACTGTGCTGTAAGTTGGAGCATCTCTCAGTCTGCCTCTCCAGCATTTACTGTAGCGGGAGAATAAAGCGTGTGTGAGCTTTCTGTGGAGCTTTCTGGAGCAGGGTGAGATAAAGGTTCCCTTTGATTCGATGACAGTCGTGACTCTGTGGCTGCAGCGCTGCTTTGGGTCGTGCGTCTGCTGGGAGAAACTCTGACTTCTCTTTAATATCATTTCTAAAGAAATCACTCGCAGCTCCCGGCGGCTTCGCATATTTTGAGCACTCGGGGCGCAGAGCACCAGAGGTTAAATATATTTCAACTTTTTAAATGAAGAGTGTTGCTCCTGGAAAGTGTTTCCAGCAGTCGCTCAGAAACAACAGCAGCTGTGACCGCTGCTGCCCTCAGCGCCGTCTGACAGTGTCAGCAGACAGCGAGGGCCTTCGGTGGAACATGACATCGCTTTGATTGGCAGGTGACCGACATAGAAAGCGTCCAGGCGGATTCGTACCTGCAACCTCTGTCACCCGCTGTCAGTCAGCCGCTGAAGAGCCTCCAGTCGCTGCGAACATCGCTGCGTTGTATTAAGGTGTCTGATTATGCAGCCGAGGTTTAATAGAAGCAGCAGAGACAGTTATTGTAATATGATCTGCCCGCGCTACAGTTTAATGCACAGGTACGACCGACTGCAGCTCGCAGGTGTGTTTCAGTTAAAGCGATGCGTCTGCAGGTGTGCACCCCAAAGACAGGCCTGTCTGCTGAGTCTGTCGGACATGAGGAGCCACAAACACAGACTTTGTACTGTGATGATGGTCCAGGTGGAGGCTGTGCACATCTCTGAGCACCTACACATCAAACCCAGACGCAAAGCAAGTGAAACAAACCCAGTCTCACCTGTAAACGTGCAGTCCTGACGACTTTGATGGGGTAAAGATGGACGATGTGATGACTGAGCCTGAAAACACTGCACTTTGGTCGGTTTGGGCACCAAACTACGTGGTTAGGATCATAGTTTGGGTAAAAATGAGTGCGATCTGTCAATTAAATGAGGCCAAGCTGTGATTTCTGGTCTGATCAGGATGTTGGAGCACTAATCAATGATTCACAGCTGAAGCTGCTGCAGCTTAAGTTGCAGCTGCAGCAGCTACGTTGTGAACTGCACATGCAGAAAGGTCTGAGGTCGAGTCAGAGCAGATGTGTGCCCACCTAGATCCAAACCGCTGCGTGGAATCGATACCTCGTCGGTCTGGACCTGCCGTGTATGTGACGCGTCCTCAGATAACCTCTGTTGTGATCTGGGGCTGCACATATAAAGTAGGATCCAACTGATGATGATTCGGTGCCGCAGCAGGTTTTCAGATTGAAACACGACACATTCGGTGAAACTGCTGCACGAGTGACGCGGTGCGAGGCTGTTTTTAAACTGTTTCTCGGTCGTGTCGTCAAATTAGCTCTGCAACAAGGTTTTAATGCGAGACAACACGCTGAGAGGAGCGTTAATATTTCATTCAGCATTTTGCAGAGATGAAAGGACCTGTTGGGCCGATTCTTGTTTGGGCTGAGGGGAAATCTGTTCGCCGCTCCTCTCGGAGGTGAACCGCTGCCCTCCCCGCTGAGTCCGCGGGAGAAGCATGATGAGCGGACGGAAAGAAGGAGAACAGAAGAAGAAAAGGGCGAACAAACGTAGCTCAGCGTGACCCGAGGCTGCGCGACGGATCACAGACAACACACGCCCAAACCAAACCGAACACCGTGGGCTCGTGCTGCACGCCGACATCTCCACAACTTCTTCAAAGATGGCTGATAAAAAATGGATGTTAAACAGTTGCTTTCAAGCGCCGCGCAACCTCGACGATGGAGCAACACCGAGGCGTTTGATGTTAATTCTACTGTTAGTCTTTGAAAAAGTGCTGGCAAGTTCTTTGAGCGGAGCCACACGCAGACACATTAAAACAACTTTGAACTGCTAAATTGTTCTAAGCAACATGGCCGCAGGAAATTCTCTGCATCTGAAAGCGGCTCGAGCCTCGGCAGCCGAGATAAACAGCGGCGATGTTAAATTCATGTCTTGTTTTACTTTGAAAGGGAGCGGCATCAAAGGCGCGAGGCAGAGCGTCCCACAGCAGAGAGAGAATGAATGTAGAGGAACGTCTCTGTGAGTGTTTCCCATTTATAATAATTCAGAGTGAAGACAGTTTGCATCTGCAGCCCGAGCACCTCCAGCCAGAAAGCATTTCCATAAAGTGCTTCGTCGCCGTGACAGATGGACGCTGAGAGCTGCAGCGGACTGGCGGTCGGACAGGAGAGCGAGCGGGAGGTGTTTCCAACGCTCAGGCTCCAGATTCAAACTTCGCTCCAATAATCCTTTTAAACCCAGAACAGCCAGACATTTGTCTCTGACTCTGGATCAGTTACTCATCGCTGCTGTTTAACGAAAACAAATCCAACATCAACTTTAAGGAATATTAAACTGTCAATGAGTTTGATTCAGTCAGACTCTCCAGGTGATGAACTACTTCCTGTTTCAGGATGAAGCTGTTTACACATAATGCTTTTATTTTGAAAGGAGCCACAGCGGCGCCTCCCATAGGTCTATTAGCACTTTAGCCATCGCCGTGTGCGGCAGCAGCAACGTGTCGATCAGGATGAATTCAGTTTGACTCGAGGTTGAAATGAAAGGTTCTGGTGTCAAAGGTTAAAGGTCAGCGTGGTGAATCAGGAGCAACCGAAGCACCAACGTCCACCTGGAGTCAGAGATGAGCTGATCTGACTCGGTGTTCAAAGGTCAAAGGTCGCAGTGAACATTAGAAATATGGACTTTGAGTCTGAACAGAGCGCTGACTGCAGGTTAACGAGTCTAAACAACAGCAGATCGCTGCGACTCGTCCCATCGCAACATATTCATGCAAATGAAACGGCTTTTATTCAACCTGTGCGGATGTGTCCAACCCAGGATCAATGCATTTTAGGGTAGTTGCAGTGCCTTTGACCACTGGGACTTAATAACAGCTCAGACTCTGATCCTGCAGCTCTGATCCAGGATCATCACACAACTCGGACCTGCAGCCACCAGCTCTTCAAACATTAGCATGACTGCTAACACGCCCGTGTGCTCCATCTACATGCTCTGCTCCACCCTGCAGCCTGCAGGCGGCGCCGCTGAAGCTCTCGCGTTCACATGTTCACACTTCATTTGGAGGCTGCTTGACGTCTTGCAGGAGCACTTTTATTCTTATTTATATTCAAACGCAGGGGAAAGGAGCAGGTCGGTGTCACTTCTTCATGCCGCTGGCTGTATGCGCTGCCGTGCTCCCCGCTCCTCCACAGACCCTCAGCCCCCCACAATGCATCCATTTAGACGTTTCTGCCACGGCCTCCTTTAATATTAACGACGGTGTGTGTGTGTGTGTGTGTGTGTGTGTGTTGGGGGTGAGCATGTAAAAACAAAAGCTGCATTATTCTGGAGGAAATTCGTAGCATGAAATATTTAGTGTTGTTTTATTCGACAGAAACACAGAAAGAAGAGAAACATGCAGCACAAATGCACACACATGCCTCTCTGCTCCCATGATTCCTCTGGGGTCTCCTGCCAGGCGTTCTCCTTTCAGCCCGTAGCACATGGCCTGTCTGTGATAAAGGGATGTGGAGAGCAAAAGGAGGAGAAAAGAGGAGCTTTTAAAGTTGTATTTGGCGTCCCGGCGCTCCCCTGTCAGCAGGCAGCAGACTTCTTATGAGATTAGACGTTTTTAGGCAGCCAGTCAGTCGACTTCTCCGTCTCCTCTGTCTCCGGCTTCGTCTCTGCTCGGGCTAAGTTTGGCCGCCGTGACCCCGCGGGGTTTCACAGCGCCCGGTCCTTCTCGCTATCTGCCACCGCCGCTCTGAAGGCCGGCCAAAATGGTCTCAGCGGTGGTGGAGTGGTAACTGAAGAAGAGGGTCAATAGGAATATCTGCAGCTTTAAAGGAAAACCTCCGATGATTCTGCAGCTGTCGTCTGGGCTTGTTTCTGCAGGATGAGCGTGGAGGAGCATCACTACCTTCACACTAATTTATGCATTTCATTACAAATATAACTAACAAAGTGGCTCACAGTGTCAGAGCAAAGCGTCTTTCTCCTGTTCTGTTCCACACTCTCTGCTGTTTTCACTGTTATTAGCTGCAGCGGACGCAGTAAAACTGTAAAAAGCTGCAGGAGGCGACCTGCTCGGCAGCAAACAGACGCTCTTAGAGAGGAAAGTGCTGATGAAAGCTGAACATGCAGTGGCTAAAGAGACGGAGAGTTTGCTCGGGAGGAGGTGGAGACCAAAGACAGAGCTGGAAGAGTGAAGCTCTGACTCAACAACAGCACAAATGATTAAAGGAGTTTTCTGTTGACATGATGAGGAACTGCTGTTAGGCCTGGCGAGTCCCCACGATGTTCTCTGCCTGCATATTTCATTCTTGCAGTCCTGCAGCATCCTATTCTCTCGCAGCGCCTGCAGCTTTATTAAACTGTTATATGCTTCTGTTGGGTCTCTGGCTGCACTCGGTGGAGGTTCAGGTCTGTTTTAATCCAGGAAAGTGCAGCCGTGACTTCAAACAGATGATTTATTATGAACATCTGACTGAAATCAGGCCCGTCAGAGTCCATCATCCTGCTCCACTTCCTCCCTGCCACTCCAGCACCAAACAAATGTAGAGTTTCATTCAGTCAAAGCTCAAAACTCAGAGAAGCTGAACTCAGTCCAGGCTGTGATTGTGTAAATTATGCAAACAAATTATTAAAATACAAGATTTTTTAGGGACCACAGTGAAACATCAGGGTTAAAAACCAACTTTTATATGTCAGTGTTGCATTTGCAGCTTGTTTCTGCTGCCCCCTAGTGGCCAAAAAGAGTTTAACACAGGACCTGAAAGTCCAAAATCATGTCCAGCACAGACACAGAACCAAAACCATTCATCCTAAGAGGATCAGGTGGTTACTGACGTATAAAGAGGTTCATCCTCTGTCCACCATGAATGCAAAGATGAGGTTTGATTGTTGTTTGTGCACAAAAGGCGATAATGAGCGTCCAGACTGAGCCTGATGAGCCCAGGAGTCGTGCAGGTGGAGGGTCGTTTCCATCCTCGGGCCCACCGGAGGAAACAGGAAGAGAGAGCGCGCGTTGTCGTAGTTACAGAGAGAAAATACAGCTCATTTGGGTTATTAGTTACCCCGGTGTAAGTAATCTTATTCTGCACAGAGAACTGTGCAGGGAGCCTTCAGGTAGTCCATTAGCGCAGCGCTGAGGGGAAAACAGGGGAAGAGTTATGCAACAGAAAAGTCCGACTGCTGCAGCTCGTGTGGATTTGAATAATAAGCTTTTATTACGGAGGAGAGGAAAACAGCAGCCGCACGCCGCCGAATTCATCTTCATTTGCTCCGCTTTCAAATTCCTGCCACTTCCAAAAGAGAAACGAGCTGCATTTTGGGGAAACCTGCAATTAAGACGGAGGTAAATCGGCGCATTGTTTCGGAATATGAGGCGCTGCCGCGGGCTGAGCCGCTCCGACCTGGATGTGAAGCACAAGGCTCAGCACTACCTGGACCGCCACGCTAACGTCATTAAAAGCCCATTAACTCTGAGCTCGCTGGTGCCGCCTGCTGCTGTCTGTCGTCGCCGCACGGCTCCGCTCGCCGTCCCGCCCGCCGTCCCGCCTCTCTCCGACCTCTCTGATTGGCCGGCCTTGCTTTGAAGCCTCTCCAATTAAATCCATTGTCCTGGCGGCGAGGGCACTCCCCCCTGTAGGTTAATTATGTCATTACCCGCTTGTTGGTGAGATTGTTTGATGAAATATGAGTGTAATAAAAATACATGGCCAAAGGCGATATTAAAACCAGGCCCAGAGCGCGGCGAGATCACATCGGCCCCTCTACACCGTCGGCTTCATCATTCACATCACGAGGTGGATGTTCGTGGCGATACAGGCGGGCGGGAACACAAATAAGACGCCTTGAGCTCGCAGACAGACACAGATTGGGACTAGAGGGGGACCCACTCATTCATCCCAAAATGTTATTTCTATGCAAATGAAAGGGGCAGGAATTAGAGGCAGGAAAGTGGAGATGGTCACAAGTCCCCGCCGGTTGCCATGGGGACCGAAATCTCATATCATCAGAGTCAACTGGGGCATGAAGCAGATGAGTCGAGCTCCAGGAGGGCAGAAGAAGAGGGAGGAGGAAGAGCTGGGGCAGTTTCATCTTTAGAGGAAGTGACGACCGACGGGTTTCACTCTGACGTCACGTGACCCAGGCGCAAACTTCACGACTTCAACTAAACACTTTGCTTTTCTCTGTTTTCACTCATTAATGCTGCAAACAACAACAACAATGACAACAACAACAACGACAACAACAACATGTGAGTGTGCACAAAGTTTCCCGGGAAGATTCAATTCTCTCGCTTGCAGGTCAGGTCAGCAAGTGAGCAGAGGTTCTGCTGGCATGTACGTCTTTGCTGCTGTAACACGCTAAGAACACGCCAAGAACATCCGGCCTCTTAATCCTGGATGTTTGATGTTAGATGAGTGTGTGTTTTTGCATCTGCTGGTCAGAGTTGGTGTGTTTCCCTCTGACGGTGTTGGATATCCAGATCCATGTCGCCCGGTCTCACCTCTGCTGACCTCGCGGTCTCGCGTCATGACGTCACCTCCCCTCTCGGCTTTTCCTCTGCTGCAGCTTTTGACGTGTCACAAACAGATTTCCACGTGTCAGGAAACACGGTGAGGGTGTGAGAAGTTCATTTTTGCTTGTTTACAGAATAAAAACATTGAGGGAACAGAGGAGAATCATATTTTAATGATTTTACATAAAATAATATATTTCTTTGTCATCTGTTTTCTTTCGGCATTCATTCAAAACTTCAGGCCTGATGCATCAAACTGACTGATGCAGTAGCTTTAGCTAATAGCATTAGCTGCAGCCTGTCTGCAGCAGCTCTCTCCAGTCTGCAGCAGCATGTTTCTTCAGGAAGTTGTGCTTTGGTTCAGGGTTTCTTCTCTTCTCTGGCTGCCAGTAGTCATCCCGGTTACACTGCTCCCTGCAGAGCCGATGGGCAGCAGCGTGTGGACGGGAGCGTTAGCGTCCGTTTGGAGCAACAGCTAGCCGCGACTTCAGCGCGTCCTGACCCGACAGAGGCGGCCTGTGAGAGCTGAGCTGTGTGTTGTGTGACGTGTTGCTGCCACAGGTCAGAGATGTGCAGCTATGAACCGTTTGGTTTCTGATCTTTCAGAGACGCTGAGCTACGGTTTCTGTCCTCCACAGCAACAAACTCTGCACAGCTCCTCTCTCCAACGCTCACTCACGTCTCCACAGACGTCTTCCTGCAGCACAGCAGCTCTCACAGCTGAGACACACACTCTGGTTCATCACGTTGATGTACAACTTAAAAATAATCTCTTTTAGTGGATGCAGGGTGCAGGGGCCAGGTTGAGCTGAGCACTGCAGCGTGTAATGAGCTGCACTGTAAAACTTTGTTTCTCGTGTTTCCTGTTGCTTTTCCTTCCCTCCAGCTCCTCTTGTGTGATCAGTATCCTGTTCGTCCTGTGTGCTACCATCCCTGAATAACGCCATGCAGCGCTGTGTCCCTGTGGCTCATCAGACGGCGTGGCTCCTGTTGTGTAACCTAGCGCACGGCGTCATCCACTCACTTCTCACCTCTTCACCCGCATCATCATCCCGGTGACATCAGCACATCCGCCGAGTATCTCTGCAAAACCGTTTGAACGCAGCTATTAAAATCATGAAACATTAACGGCGCTGAGAGCAATTACGTCTCTCTATAGCCAGAGGGCTTCGCTCATTTATTATGCATCTGTTGCCCCCCCCTCACACACACACACACACACACACACACACACACACACACACACCCCACCACGTCCGGCTTTCAAACTGTGGGGCAGGTTAGAGCCCGAGTGTTGCCGGCTGAGATCTTGCCACTATTAAGAGAATTAAATCCAGCTAAGAGGGCCTCTCAGAGAGAACATAAATTCTCCATTATCTCCCCTTCTTGGTGGCCTCCTCCATCGCTCTTCTCCAGCGGCGGCGGAAGCTGATTTTTACTGCCGTGCTCTCATTTACCCTCAGAACTCGTCTGCTGGAGACTCTTAAAGCCCCGCCGGATAAAAATAAGATCCGCTGAACGAGCGCCTCGGTCTCCACTCTCTTTCTTTCTTTTTTTCCCTCTTTTAATGTTTTGTTTGTGACACACGACTTAAAAAAAGCATTAACATAAAAGCCCGCTGCGCCTGCAGAGGTCGATGATGCTGCAGCTGCGGGAGGCGACGCGCTGACAGATTGCGCCGCTTTTTATTTCCTATTTTGTCAATTTTTTATGGCTTCTGAACCGAAGGTCCTCTTCATATTTTATACGACAGCGGGGTTGATCTGCGTGAAGTGGCTTGAAATTTCAACTTTATGGTAACACGCTGACGCCCGTATATGCCAGAAATAATGTATTAGCCATGCCTTCATGATGCATTATGCAGTTTTACAGTAATGCTTGCAAGTGTGATCATCGTCGTGTTAGGTCAGATATAAATTACTGGATCAAGTCTGCATTGAAAGTTTAAACACAGCTTGTTATGGGGTCTTAACGAGGGAACATTGTGGTTGTGGTTTCCCAGAATGCACCAGTATAATCACCCAACAATTGAACCTTTAATGTAAAATGCACAGTAGCTGTGAACAGAGACCTAAACACTGTGCACACACAGTCTGCTTTAATACAGCGATGTGTTGCTGTGACTCCACAGTCTCTGCTTTAATACAGTGATGTGTTGCTGTGACTCCACAGTCTCTGCTTTAATACATTGATGTGTTGCTGTGACTCCACAGTCTCTGCTTTAATACATTGATGTGTTGCTGTGACTCCACAGTCTCTGCTTTAATACAAGCGATGTGTTGCTGTGACTCCAGAGTCTCTGCAGAGCATTGAAGGTGAGTCTGACTCTCAGCCACAGTGATGTGTTGCTGTGACTCCAAGTCTCTGCTTTAATACAGTGATGTGTTGCTGTGACTCAAGTCTCTGCTTTAATACAGTGATGTGTTGCTGTGACTCCAGTCTCTGCTTTAATACAGTGATGTGTTGCTGTGACTCCAGAGTCTCTGCAGAGCATTGAAGCGAGTCTCTGCTTTAATACAGTGATGTGTTGCTGTGACTCCAGAGTCTCTGCAGAGCATTGAAGCTGAGTCTCTGCTTTAATACAATGATGTGTTTCAGAAAGCAGCTTCTGACCTTTGCAGAGTCACAACGCTGCTGCGTCGCTGCTCAGTCACAGAGAGAAGCTCTGTTTCTGCAGCTCAGACTTCTGCAGCCGACACATAATCGGTATCAGTCAGGTCAGCGTCCGTCACCACTGCTCCTCCTCCTGCAGGCTGAAACAGGAAGCTCCTCTGGGCTGGATGCTCGGATACGTTTGCACTGTTCTTTCCTTTGCACATGGATCATTTACAACTTTAGATGGATCAACTTGTGTTGATGCACATCGACTCCTCTGCAGGCCTGTGTGGCCTACAGTTTATTTACACATGCATGTATTAAAGTGCAACATTTAATTGTGTTTTTATCTTGTTAGTTATCAGCTGTGGTGTTTTGTTTCAGTTGTGTGTCTATCACCCTGATCAGCAGTTGCTCTGCTGGTTTCTTTGCATAGTTGCGTGTGCAGGTTGGCACAGAGCTTGTCCTGGTGGCTGTAATTCCACCTTAAATGCAGCCATTTATTCACATTTGCTGCAAAATGAAGACGTGCTGCTGTAACCTGCATCAACCTGTGTGCATCTCAGTGTCTGGACCTGCAACAGTGACGTGCTCTTTGACTCTGCATCTGTTTACAGCGTCTTATTTATCATTATTCAGCAGCGTGGCTGTAAACTGGGATATCAGTCATCATAATTAGATTCTTGCACTCAGATCAACACCAGATATGATAAACAGCCTCATGGTGACGGATAAATAAACAAATGACGTCTCTGAGATGTTAATGACATTAAACAGTAATTAATCAGGATTAAAGGTTTGATTCACATTGTCCAGCAGCATCAACGGAATATGCAACATGTTCCTGCTTCAATACTTCAAACTTGATAAATGGCTCAAGTGATAATGGGTCGCCGTGACGACATGTGACGACATGTGACCGGCTGCTGGCACGTCCTCGATGCGTTCTGATGTCGTTAGGTGTCATGTGATCAGACTCTGCCGTGGGTGTGTCAGAGAGGTTTGTGTGTGTGTGTGTGTCTGTGTGTAGCTGCTGGCTGCTGTGGCACATGCTTTTGTACAAACACACGTATCCAAAACAAGATGTTTACAGTTCAGATCAAACAACAACGAGCTGATGATGCTGTGGAGGTCTCCGGCCTGCTGAGGCGGCGGGCAGGAGCTGATAATTGATTCTTTACCTCTCTTTACCCCTCTCAGCCCTGACGCCATGAGCCCTCCCCCTGCTCCCCCTGCCCCCCCTCCTCCTGCAGGCCTGTACGAGTGCTAATATAATCTGAGAACAGATGAAGCAACCAGCGCTGCCGCCGCCACTGCAGATGGAGCCGGAGCCGGGCTGTTTAAGGCGATTATGTTGGAAGTGATTTTCCGTCTCTCTCCTCCTTCTCCAGGCGGTTTCTCATAACCTCGGCCGGGCAGCCAGGCTGTCAGCGGGGGGCGGCGGCGGCGGTTGAGAAGGGAGGTTACAGGAAACACGATGGGGGCACAATGCTGATGATTAAGGATCAGCTGATTAGGCACTTGCTGTGTAATCTTAAATAAAAAAAGGATATGAAATCACTTGCTCTACAGCCGTGGAAGTGATTTTCCTCACAATGGGGGCTACCTTCCGCTAATCAGCTTTGTGCCACAGAAAAGCCACTGAATATATTTGGCCCTTTGTACTGTGGTGATAATGTGAGCGAGGCGAAGCTCCGGATCCTTTGAACGCATCCCTCCCCCCTCTCCCCCCTCCTCCGCCCTCCTCCCCCCTCCTCCCCCTCAGTTATCGGCTTCCTCAACAATTTCTCCAGTTTCTCTCTGCAGCGGGGGAAGTCCTGCTTTTAATTTGTCCCGGGGTAATTTGACTGCGAGGTGTACCGGCGAGGATTGATCGAGTCAAATCAAGACTATTGACTCCCCCTGTGCCAAAGCACATTCATTCACCCCCGCTGCTGACTCCTTCCTTCCTCTGCCAGCCAGCAGACATGAGCTGACACATCGGCGGCGGCGGCGGCAGTTGTGAGGAGAAGGAGGAGGAGCCGGGGTCAGGGCGGCCGCTGTCCTGCGGTCCAATGGATCGGTCGGAGCGGCGTGTTTATCTCTGATGTGAGCTGCACCAGCAGAAATCACCGACAATTAATGAACTGCCGGGCAGCTCAGATGATCTACGCTGCAGAGCTGCCGGAGAATGTTCTGTTGCTGTCGAGCCAAAGTTGCTGCAGAGCTCCTGCTTTTATAGAGAACTCACCTGGGACTCTGATGGCAGAGAGTCAGATCCTGGAGGGAAGGTTTGCATTTAGAGTTTAAACCTTAGTTATAGTAAAGACACAAAGTTTCCCAGAAGCAGCAGAATGAAAGGTTTCGGTGATTAGCCGCAGAGGAAGTTTCTGTGAGTGGCTGCAGCCGGACGCGGTTTCTGAGGAGATGTTACGCTCGATAAAGAACGAAGAGAAATGATTTGTTTATGAAAGCAGCTTCTGAGGAGTCCTATCGCTGCACAGTGCACAGAGAGAAGCTCAGAGTTCACTGAACCGCCCGACATGTCTGGGTCCCATAGATTAAGGATTTCAGTTTCATTATTAAAGGGTTATTCCGGGTTTTTTTTACACAGTCCTGTGCAGGTTTCACATGTTGGAGGGACGAGCAGCCGCGCACAGGGGAGCAAGTAGATGCACAGTTAAACATAATGCTGCAGCTGCGGCGTCTGTTAAATAAAGACACATTAAGGATCAGATCGGGTTCATTTGTGTTTGTGTAAGGAAGAACCTTAATTAACGTCATGAAAGGGTGGAAGGGGTGAAGACGCGGAGCAGAACTAATGAAGAGGAGTGAACACAGCAGCTACAAATGAGCAAAATCTGCAGTGAAATTCATTTACAACAAACAAACAAACAAACAACCAAACCACAGTGAGTTCCAGCTCCAACTCCAGCCTCTGCGCTGGCCTCAATGTTCTCCGCCCTCCTAACACAGCGATCACTTCAGCCTCGTGGCTTTGCAGTTCTGGTTTTCTCTCAAGTCTTTACAGGACCCCCCCCGTCCTTAATGTTAAAGATTTCTTTCACACTGTCATTAAAACAGATCTGCTCTCAGGAGAAATAATTAGATTGGGCTGGTTTTCGCCTGCAGGCTGAGCGTGCAGTAGATTGAGTTACTGCTGCTGATGAGGAAGTGATAACGTTCTCTCCCTCCTGCTCCGTGTTCCCCGGTCCAGCTGCTCCATGCACGCTTCAGCCTGCGCGTTCAGTAAAGTTCTGGGTACCGGAGCTCGGCTGCGCTGCTGCAGGAACTCATCTTTCCGCTCGCTCATTAGGACGCTGGCACACAAGAAGCCCTTGGGCCTCTGGGTAATGAAGGACCCCATGGACTTGTGGGTAATTGGGCAGCTAGAGTAGAGTACAGGTGAACGCTGGCTTGTCTGAGAGTTCTGGTTGGCCAATCAGCTGGCGCCTCAGCTTTAGCCAAGTGAACAGCGGGCGGCGGGGGGGGGTGGCCTCTGGGGACTGAAAAGTATGCGAGAGCGCTGCAGGAAAAGTTTTTGAAAGCAGTGATGGGGAACTGCTGCAAATAAAAAAGCATCCGCACCTCCATCCCCGTCCTGTTTACTGCGCCCTCGTGCTCCGCTCACATAACAACAGGAAGTCTACAGACGCTTGTTCTGCGAGAGAACAGGACTGACAGTGCTGCCGCCGCTTTGGTCACGAGCCAGTTTGTGATGTTGTTGTGGAGAGCCGGAGCCGGCTAGCACCGCGGTTTGTTTAGCCTCGAGGGAACGGGCCGGGGTGAAACCAACCAGGAGCGCTCTGGGACTGAATACTCAATTAAGGCAGACTTGTCTAAAGAAATTGCTGCAGAGATCCCGACTGCTGACAAACTGGCCTCCCCACGGTGACAGCTTAATCATAGTTCTGCAGAAACTGTCCAACACTCTGCGTCGGCTCAGTCACCGATTTGGAGAGAGAGGAAAGAGAGCGCTGTGGCGTGCTGGGAGTTTGTTGTGATTTGTCATCCTGCTGCTGCCGGTGTTTGGAGCTCGCTCTAATGACCACGCGAGCCCCGTGACAGCGGCCCCCGTTTGAGCCGGGGCCGGGGATCCATCATTCTCTTCTTTGTGGCTCATTGGCTCGCTGCCCCCGTCCAGGACAAACTCCCCTGCCGCCGCCACTGTCGCCGAAAGGAGCAAATAAACCTGACAGCGGGTTTACGGGAGGCCAGGTCGCCCGGGAGGAGAGCTGACGGTAACGGACAACACGGAGCCTCGGGTGCAGTTTGTCTCCACATGACACCTGCAGCTGCAGCACCGTGATGGTCTGATGTCCCGCTTAGACGCTCCGTCACCTCCATCACGCTGACCCACTGAGAGGCTCTCAGCTGCTCAGGTTAAACATATGATGGGATGAGGCCTGCAGCAGGTCGAGCCTGCACAGGCGCAGCACAAACAACAACAATACAGCAGGTTTGAAGAAGGAGTCAGGATGGAATGAACACAGACGTTTACATGCTGCACCGTGGAGGAACCGAGGCCTCATTATGATGGCGTGGATGACGACACAGCAGGTCTGTGCTCATTCCTGATTGGCTGAGCTGCAGACGATGAAGGAAGTTTGCAAAGCGTGCAAAGAGATGATGTCACAGTGATGTCAGAATCCAACAAGCGTGGCGGCTTCTCACCTGCAGCAGCCGGACGTCGCAAGCGTCGGATCACAGTCACATCTCGACTTTGGACAGAGTCACATGATCTTCAGCAGCCAATAGTTTGCTCGTTTCTTCTCGTATTTGTTGTGGAGCTTTTCATGACTTCATGCATTTGTCAGCGTCAGCTCCAGCCTTCGTTATGACGAGACAATGTGTAAATGTAGAAACGTCTCCGTGCATCAGTTTAATCTGATAACTGACCTGTATGCAGTGTTTCAGAGCTGTGGCCTTCTTCCGTCGCAGAGGTTTGAACCTGAGTGTTGTGAAAAACGCTGCCTCGCTTGATTTAAACGCATCATTTTGCAGAAAAGGAAAAACTCTTGTGTAAATCAGCCTCAGATGGAGAAGTGAGCAGCTCTTCACCGAGCTCAGACGCAGGAGCGGATCTCTAACAGCAGCGTGTCGTCTTATATTTAAGTACCGCGGCGCTCTGAGCTACACGTGGATGATAAAGCTTCCTCACTGACATTAGCAGGTGTGAGTTTCACCATGGGTGGATTAGCATGATAACGTTAACAGCTGAGCACAGGCTGCAGCCGAGGTCGACCTCATGGTGGGGAAGGGTTCAGCCTCTGGGGAACATGCATGATCCAACAGCTGCTGGGACACTGAGATCAGCTGATGCTTCGGAGTTTGTTCCGTTTAATTGTGATTAAACATGATCTTCAGTCCATTTATTGGTTTATTCTTTAATGTTTTGAGGCTAATCAGAGCTTCTATGCTGCTGACGGCCTCGTTACAGAGTCAAATAGATTAAAAAAGGTTATTTTTGCATCGGGAAGTTGTTCAGCTGCAGTAAAACATTCATGCTTTCTGTTTTGTGATCGATATCTTTAATTATTGATGCTTTAAACTCTTTAAATATGTAACATTTACAGTGAAGCTTTCATTTCAGTCAGTGGAGATGATTTTTGTCTCCGGTGCCGTGAACCAGCGAACGGAATATCAGCTGGACTCATCGCGGAAACCTTAAAGGTTGTGAGCGAGTCGGGCCGAGCTGTTTCCTGTCGACGCTCTCGTTGCTTCATGCGTCTCTGCTGAGCTCGGCTGCGTCTGTGGAAGATAATGATTCTGTCATTTGGGCCTCCGTCAGTCCGTGAAGCAGATTTTGATCTTGAGAGACCACTCTGGGCGGATAAAAGGTCAAATGTTCACACGAGGCCAGATGGCAGGATTATGTGCCTCCACCGTGTGCTGAGATTATCCCGTGTGAATATGAAGCGAAGGATTGTGGGAGAGAGAGCCGTAAACATGGCGAGGTAACTCCTGAGAAAGCAGAAACTGATAAGTTAGCAGAGAGCGAGAGAGACGGAGATGGAGTGGCTAACAAAGAGGTAAAATATGGACAATGAGGAGGACCCGGCGAGCTGCACCACATCCAGATATGCATGAGGCATAAATCAATATTTATTGCACATAAAGGAGCAATTTTTCCCACCATGAATGATTAAACTTCCCAAAGACGGCTGCAGTCGGCCCGTATTATCGCCTTCTTATTCAAACTGATAAATAAGGAATTACAGGAGCGGCCGCGTGGATGTGAATGTGGCGTCGTACCTGAGCGGATGTTTACAAACTGCAGGTTATTATTATCGTCATATCGCATTTCCCCAATCGTAGCTTGACTCTGAATATTTCATGTCGGAGGGGAGCGTGCGGGTGGCGACGGAGCGAGCGACGGAGCTGAATTTACAGCTGATTTTCCAGAAATTATAAATCGCTCAGAACCGAGCGCGTCGACTTGTTTATCCATTCAAAGATCATAAATCAGCTGCTTTTTATTGTTTCAACTTCCGCGCTGCAGGAAACAGTTAAAAAGTGATGGATGGAGCGCCGACGCCGGGACCTGCCGGATGTTCTGAACGAACCAGCAGCTGCGGGTTTCTGTGCAACAGTCGCTTTAATGAGCTCAGTCAATTGAGTTCTGCGGCTGAGTCCGCTTCACCGCATGGCTCTGAGCTTCAAACAGGAAACAGGAAGTGAGCTTTGGGAGATAAACACATCATAATGTTTAATGAGCCTGGAGGTCGAATCTGAACAAGAACACAAAGGAAAACAGGTCAAAATAATTATAAACTATTATAGTTTCGTTATTTCTTTCTTCTGCCTCGTGCACACTTCAGGATTTTCAAATCTTAACTGATTTTAGAAACGTGCCAGGCTGCAGAGTTAACGACGGGTTTAATCCACGCATCGAGTGATTGCATGTGGTCAGACAGAGAGGCCGACTTATCATCCAGGTCCTCATACTCACATCAATACTCCATCATTGTTGCTTCGTGCTGCAGGATTTCATTATTTCTGTAAATCATCACACTAAAGGATCGTTTGTGCAGATAATCTGTCCAATAAATGTCCGAGAAGGAGGCAGATGGTGCTGCAGTGGAGCTCAGTCTTTACCGAGGTGCAGAACGTCTGACAGTAATAAAATAAAACAAAATGCATGTGTTAGTTTGCACAAGGCTCGCTCTGTGTGTGTGTGTGTGTGTGTGTGTGTGTGCGCTCTAACACACTGCAGTAGCATATTGTAGAGTAGCACGACGGCTGTGTAAGAATTAGCTTCTGTATGTGAGGGAGCTGCTGACTGAAACAGCGAGCAGACAGTCAGACGGTCATGAATTAAAACAGGTTATTGATCAGCCTCACAATGTGTGAGCGAACGTCTGTGCAGCTGCACCGCCGCTCCAGCTGGAATTAAAGAATCAGGCGCCAGATCTGTGAAACAATGCTCAGCGTTACCGTCCATCTATTATCTACACCTGCTTCATACCTGCTATTATCTGGACCCTGTGAGGAGAAGAGGAGCAGCACAGCTCAACAGTCTGTGGCATGCACACAGTCAGAGTCTCAGGTCAAACGTCATCGTGTAGGAAAGCTAATGATCAAATGTCCGGCAGACTTTAAAATAATGGAAAACAGGGGAACAGCAGCTCTGTGTGTCGATGGGATGACAGAGTAAAGCAGGAAACAAGAAGCTGCGGCCTCGCTAGCAGCTCTGTGAGGCTAAGCTACATGCTAATGTTAGCACGCTAACATTAATCAGCATATCAGCACTCTAACCTAAATGTGTTAGCATGCTAATTAGCTAATCAGCTAACTTGCACACCGCTGAGGTTTATGGGAATGTGATTACAGTAATGTGACGTTTTGCAGAAGCATTTCTATCAAACTTTAAATATGAATTTGTCACTTTTTTGTCTTTTTAATGCAAAAATATCAAATGTTTTGTTTTTAATGTATTGTTGTGCACCTGTAAAGCGTTGTGTGTCTGAGTCCTGCAGTAGAACAAACACCTGCAGGTGAACTTCTGGTTCAATTTCATGTCAATCAGGTAACTGTTGAGATATTTATCTGGACAACTTTCTCAGTGTGAGTGAAACTGTCTGACTCTTTCACCGATGCTGGTTTCAGTTTGACGCATTCGTCTCTTCTTTGAGGCGCACGACCTAAAACAACAGTCGGCACGGATTCACCGTCTGTGCGCTCAAACGGTGTGAGAGAGTTATTAAGTGAACTGACAGGCAGAGTGGCAGAGCTCGAGTGAGGCCACATGGATGTAAAAAAGGCTGATGGTGTGCTTAATTCCCCTTTGGGAAAAAAAGCTCCCCTAATGATGCAATCATCCAGGAGTCTGCCTCCCGCCAATCACCTGTCAAATTATGAAAAGCGCTGTTTGTGGTTTTAATCTCGCTGAATGCCATTCAACAATTTTCTATGCAGAACATTAGAGCGTAACATGAATTAATCAGAGGGAGAAGAAATCAATCGAGCCCTGACATTTCGAACCGCGCAGCACGACTCCTCACACACACACACACACACACACACACACTCTCCCGCTCAAACACACACACACATGCACACACTGCCAGGCCCCGCTCATTCTGGCTGATTTGATTACAGTCCCACAGACTGGAGATGCAGAACTTGCAGGACTTTGCAGGAGGGGAGTGGGCGATGCAGCACGAGGCGTCCAGGTTTCCTGCAGACCGTCTCAGGTGATTGACAGGTGGAGCGCCGCGAGGCTCGATGGATGGTTCTTTGATTAAAATAAAAGCGTGGACAAACCAAGCGGTGCGGCGTCACCTACAGCTCCAGGTGTATTTCTTTGACAAACAGCCAATCACAGAGCTTCTGGTTCTGTTGCCTGTGCTGTTGCCAGGTGAAGCTGCAGCTGCTGACAAACATCTTTCTGTTTAAATCATTTTCAGACTGGTTGATGAATTTAGCCGGGCGTGATCATGTGTTTTGGTCCCAACATGCAACAGCAAGCTTGTTGCTACAGCTTCATCTCCATAGCAACAGCAGCTGAGGCTCATGGGTATGGTAGTATTTATTGCAAAACTACAAATTAACCCATTAACTGGATTTCCATTCAAATGTGTCATGCCATTACGTCACTTCCTGTTTTATTTTGAAGAGTGTCTCCCTGTTGTGTGTCTCCGTGTGCTTCTTTCCTGTATTTGATTGGTCCATTGTTTCCACCTGTGTCTGGTCAGCCTTCCCTCCGTGTGCCTATATGTTGTCTGTCACTTCCTTTGTCTCTGTTGGACCATCACCATGCCTGAGGCCTCCAGCCATGTGTTGCTCCGAAGCCTAACCTTTGTTTGAATCACCCAGCTGATCAGTCCTGTCAGCTAAATGTTTGTTATCTCAGAAATGATTCAGAATGATTGTCAGATTGTCATATTTTGCCATTTGCATCCATCTTTGCTGATGCAATACTTCAAAATGCACATCATCATATGTTGGGAGTGACTCCATGGCTAACTCCTGGAGAGAGAGTTAGCATCAGTGTTAGCCACCCCGCGCCTGAGTGGAACGTTAGCGATAGCCACAGTAGCTGCTTGTTCTGATAAAGCATGCAGCCCTTTAAAGGAAACTTGATGTCCTTGTCAAGACGATGTCAGACTGAGATTCATCACAATATTCATTTATGTATTCAGGTTTTTTGAGACGCAGCTCTCAGTTGTTTGATATGGACGATAACTGATTTCCTGCTTTTAGTCTTCCTGAGTGCGTCCCTGATGGATGTGTGTACACGCGCTCGGCAGCGTATGAGTTTAAAATCATGATGGATGGCGGGGTGAAGAGCAAAGAGCATGCGACTGTGTACACCACGACTCTGTACATCTCCATCCATCTCCTGCTAATGCAGCAGCCGCAGCTCTGAGACTCTGGGACACTTTGTTGACATCCCAATGAATCCTGGGTGATTTATCATGTCCAGTCACAGGGTTCAAGCCCTGCATGTGTGCAATACACAACTCCGTCTTCATTTGCTTTATGCATGGTTTGCTTCAGTCTCCTGATCTTTTATTCCCCTCTCTTCATTCCTTTTCTTTCATTTTTCCACTTTTATTTCCACTTTCCTTCCTTTTCTTGCATTTCCCCTCTTTACTTCATTATTCCCGTCAGTCTCTAAAGGCCTTTGTCGATCCACTGTCTTGTCTTTGCTTGCAAACCCCCATCAGTCATGTCTGTACTACTCTTCACTTTTGAAATGTATGTTTAGTCTGGTGCGGCTCAAATATCCCAGCATGCATTTTTGCTGTAAATGAAGTTTTCTTGTTAGCTTTGTGCTAGCTGCTGTTAGCTGGTCAAAGTCCATGTTCATCCCAGGGAAGAACAATCGCATAAGAGCTCATAAAAACATAAACAACATAAAAATCATTTCTTTATAACGTCAAACACTTGTATCAGAGTTAAATACAAATATTTGCTGCTTCCGCTTATTCTGCCTGAAGGTGACGCTGACGCTCAGGGTTTTATTGGTTTTATTGAGGCTTTCTGGCCTTTTCAATGCACAGGTCAAGCAACACTTTGCTGATTAATGATAAAATACGTTTGCAGGGTTTCATACTGTATATTGTCAGTATAATGCTGCATCTCCTGGTCGACACCTCTAAGTTGGCTCAGCGGACGTCTGAGTTGATGTTATGTTGAAGCGTAATCACCTGAGTCCGGCCGATCTGCTGAAGTCAGCTGCTGTGAACCGAGCTCGCAGCGTCCTCCTGAGCTCAGCTCCACAAATTCAAACCACCATGGATCCGATTTCGACTCGGCAAACACTGCCGGTCCTCCTTGGAGTCCTCAACTCTTCCTTTTTTGTTCTCGTGTCTTATTCCCATGTTCAGTAACTCCCTTTGGTCCAGCCTTCGCTCTGTCATCCTCACTTTTTTACTTTTTTCCCTCCATCTGTTGTTTAATTTGTCTTTTTCTCTCTTCCAAATGTTAAAATCCAATCTGCGTTTTCACTGTCAGCAGCGTTTACTCTCTGCTCTGAACCATCGCACGTGTTTCTTTCCAAAAAAGCTTTTCTTCACTTTACGTGATGCAAAAGCAGCAATGAAGTTTCTGCCTTTATGTACAAAGCAAAGACCCCTCACCCCCCCTCCCCCAACACACAAACAGGTCCTACAGTACATACTGTGTCACCCGTCAGTGGCATCAACATGCCGGCATCATGCAGACAGACTTTGTGAGCGTGCATGCACATTTAATGCCGCGACACATGAATTATTTCTATTTTGCAGATATTTGGGCAACGCTTGATGAAAAGAGTTCCAGTAAAAACCAGCCGGCAGTAAACGCACCACCCCCCCTGTCTGGGCCAATCACTGACAAATATGACTTCTTGTTTTGAGCTTGTAGCTGGTGTCCCCCACTGGGCCAATCAGAGTCATTTTAGATGCTGGAATGCAGCTAAAATGAGATGCACCAACTCCCTGAATTTGTCAAAATCAGATCTGCAAGAGAAACGTGTCTCGCCGGATTATGTTCCTTCATCTCAACATGTCAGTTTGCCCGATGTGAAGCCCTAAAAAATCATATTCTTTAACAACGAGTGGGAAAAAAAGCTGCCGGTGGCGTGAAATCATCTCAACACGTTTCCAATTCAAGTCAACTTATTTCCAGACGTTTCCAAAGAGGAGCGTCGGCATCTGGAGACGGGACCGAATGAGATTACCGTACGAGAACGAAGAAGAATGAAGGCGTTAATCCTTTCAGCGTCCCCGAGATATTCCGCGTGACAGACGGACAAACGGGGGCGAATCTGTTGTCTTTCAACCAATTTCATCATGACGCTGGAATCCCGCTGAGGTCCTCGACGAGCGTCGCCAAAAGGACACGGTGACACAGTCGGAGGCGATGAGAGATGAGGGAGGAAGGTGGAGATGGAACACAGGTGTATATCAGCGTTGTGATTGGCCGGACTCTAAACTCCACTGAGTGGGTGGTTGTTCTACCTGAGGCGACGCCTACAGCACGGCGAGTAATAAAAGCAACAGCCGCTGAAAAGTGAAAAATAATCCCCTTTTCCATATGTTGAGTAGCTCCATGGAGCAAAACCTGAATGGAATGAACATACTTCCTGTGTGCAAACAGTAAAATCTGTGTATTTTGGGTGAAATTAGCTTGTTTTCATGTTTATTTTGCTTTTATTTTAACATAAATTTGCCTTTTCTTTAAGAGCACGACTCTAAATGTGCGTGAACTCCTCCGTTAGTGTCTGCACCGCTGCCGCTCTGCAGATTAAAACGTGTTTGATTTGGATTCTTCGCTCAGAGCCGCCCGATCAAATCGTCCCGTCATCAAAGGTCGTTTCTTCTGGGACGAATCTCCACCTGTTGCTCCAAGTTGCAGCGCGGAGGAAGTGGAGAGGACGTCCTCGTTAACGACAGCTGGCTAAAGTGGAGCAATTAGGGCTAATCAAATGGCATTCTCCTTTAAACAAATGATGGTAAAGGTCAGCGGGGCCGGCGGAGGTAATTGATCAGATGGCAGCTTCCCCTCAGCGTGAAGGTTAGCTGATGCTGACATTTGTTAGGATCATTTTCAGCCGTGGATTAAAGCCGAACAGTGACATTTTACATTTGTCAGAGTTATTTCCACCGACACGCTCTGAATGCAGCAGCGGGAGGAACGGCCCGGGAGCGTGAGCCGGGTTATCAGTCCACCGTGTTTCACCTGACGACCGTGACACAGGAGTCATGTTAGATCACCGTGAAACAAACAGGCTCAAGTAGCTCAAAACAGTGTCCAAACAGTATCTGCAAAACAAACCAGAGTCCCATGTTTAAATGCTAAATCAAGATGGCTACCAAACGCCAACATGTTCAACCCAGTCTTCAGAGACTCATGTCACCAGGTTTCAGCGCACTGGACGTCCCTTTAGGGTCGTTTTCCACAGAGTAAGATGTTTTAGGTTTGAGAGTCTGCAGAGGTCGACGCTGACGTGTTTTAACCACGTACATTTGAACCCAAACCATCTTTCCTGAACCCCAACAAGTCGTTTTGTTGCCTCAACAAAGGAAGTGTGGACCTTTCTCAGACGTTCTGTGTAAAACAAGATTTTAACTAATGTACGTCAGTTTAAGCAAGCGACACACTCAGTTTAATCCAGGTTTTGTTATATTTCTGACCCTAACAGATGACTTTTGACTATTCAGATGTCTCCAGCGTGTTAAAGACAGGATGTGTCTCGTCTTTATGAGCATTTAGCTCAGAGCACCACTGGTCCATGCAGCTGTTAGCACAGACGTGGACTTGCAATGTAGTTTCATCTCTTAGGGACGCATCAGGCCTGTACTTTCTCACTGATTGTACCTGAGAAGAAGCTATAATTAAATATTAGCTGTGGATGTGAGTCGGGTTCTGTCTAAACGCTGGAACACAAGGTAACAGCAGAGAAAATGTGTTTTTCACTGTCTGGGACTTTTAAAACCTGCTGCTGCTGCGGAGCGGCGCTGCTATCTTCCCCCCTGCCCACCGACACCAGCAGAGCGGGGGTGTTTCTGCATGATGAACTGCATGTGTCCGTCTCTGCGGGGAGGAGGGGGAGGAGGGGGGAGGCGGGGGGGTGTTCTTCTCATCCAGAAATAATCCAATTCCACGGGAGGATGAACCAAACCTCCACCCTGCCGCTCTCAACTTCACCACCATGAAAAGAGCTTTAGAGTCAGAGGTTGCTGAGGAAAGACCCCAGAGACTGACTGTGAGTGTGTGTGTGTGTGTGTGTGTTATTACATGATGCCCAAAGCAGGAAGCCCCCCCCCCCGCTGCACCCGTGTGGATATTTACCTCACAGCCGTGTTTTTAAAAGGGAGCACGGGACTCTGGGCCGCTGTTTGTTTCTCCTTGATATTCTCTCACACATGCAGATGATGCAACAGCGTGTTAGGACTCAATGAACACGGGACAAGTTTTTCCTGAAAAACCTGAAAAAAACAGTCATTTCACTTCTTTTTCCACTGAAAACAGAAAAAAACAGATTTTGATTTTTTCCACACTGAAGCGATTTTGAGTAAAAGCCTAAAAACTCAGTCATTCAGAAAAACGGCGGGCCTTCAGCACAGGTCCTCTCAGGTTCTGCTCACAGACTCATAGAACGGGTCTAATCAGATAGAATAACGTCTCCATTGTGACTGGCTGTCCTTGGGTCACTTCAGGATTGAGTGTCTTTGTGTCACTCTTATTATTATTGTTGCACAAATTAATTAATGAGGAACTCTAGGCCGCAAGCCGACAAAACCTAAAGGAGGCTCTTCAGATTCGAGAGTTTCATTCATCAGACATTCAAAGGTGAAGCGCTCCTATCGTAACACAGACAGACCGGTTCTAGAAACCATCTGTCTATCCGCCATGTAAAACCCAGCGTGAAGTTCCTGAAAAGTCAAACTCCCTCGTGTCACCTTAGCAGTTTGTCCAAGGTGGTGAAGTGCAGGTTAAAAAGTAGCAGCAACAACAAACAGTCATCGTTACTGCAGCTAATTAGCGGGTTCCCCCCTAAAAAAAGGCTGATATTGAATGAGACGAATTGGCGCCTGCGGGCCTGTCGTCGGGGGTGATGGATGGATGACACCGACTCCCTGCGGCAATGGCAGACACTGAGCCGAGCTGAGCCGAGCTGAGCTGAGCCGAGGGGAGCTGAGGCGAAGCGGGGGTTGGTGTCGTCCTGAGGACAGCGGGATGGTAAACAGGTCTGTAGGACGCCGATGGCCTCTGGTCCTGCTGCTGTACGTCCCCGCTGAGTCGGATATATGGAGCACAGAGCGTCACCTCCCTGGCTCCTCCACCGCCGCCTGGGATCCACTGTGGTGCTTTTAAAGTTTGTGCCACGGGGCTCAGGAAGTGCTGAACATTATAACAACTGCAAATCAACAATGAAAGTGTGGTTTGATCCTAAAACTCATCATTTACATCCCATTTATGCCTGATAACAAGAGTTTAGTTCTGCTGTTGTCAACAAACAGTAGACTGTTTACTCTGCATTGTGGACATAAATCACAGGTAAACGTTCCTGTCTGTGTCAGTGCATTGCTGGATTTCCTGGTGTGTTACCACCATCTGTCAGCCACAGCAACGTCTGCATGCATCCACGCTAACACACAAAGCGTCCACGCTGTCCTGTCTGTTGGAGCCGACCTCTGCAGACACTGCTGTTCCTGCTTTGGTTGGAAAAGTCCAGGGTTCACTTCCTGATCGGAGCATCCCAGGTTGACAACTAGTGGTTGACTGCAGATGGAGGATCAGTTGCAGGCGTCGGTGACCTTGTTGTTGATGCTAACACCTGTCGTGGAGCTAAACTCTCGGTCATGTGACGTGTTTTCAGCTGTTCTGGTACCAAAGGAGCTTATTTCTGAAACGCCCGTCTGGATGAATCAAGTGACATTAGCATTCTAGTTAGCATTAGCATTCTTAGTCCCGCCTACAGAGCTCTGATTGGCTCAGTTGTTTTTCCGACCAAGGAAGCAGCCAATGAGCACTGTCGTTTTGCTGCTGAGGTCAGAGCCAGGTGATTTGAACAGCAGATGAGTGTTTGCATTAACTGACTTTACCTTCTCCTGGTGGTCTTTATGTGGACGCACAGAGCAGAGGTTGTACCGGCTGCAACACATCCACTCACCCAGCAGTCAGCGCTGACAGTCACATGTGTGTGCGTCTGTACGGTGTGGCCTGCGGTCAGTGTGATGGAAAATGTATTTTGTTTTTATTGCACATTCATGTTGCTCTGTTTTAAACAGCTGTTAACCCTTCAAACGCACAGATTTACTACTTTAACCTGCTCTTCTCACACACCCACAGCACATTCTCCGTTAGCTCAGCCCTTCTTTCCCTTGTTTCCGTCTTTATTCCTTTATTTCTTTCTTTACATGTGTTCGGAACAAAGACATGCAGCTGATTCCTCAGTGGGCTTCGTTTGCACTCGAACATCTCCTCTCTGCGTCTGTGATCGCTGCACCGACCCAATAAAAATCTATAAAAACACAAAGTGTCTGTTTGTGGTTTGCGTCTTCTTCTTTGTTGGTATGAGCAGGTCATGTAAATGTGCCTCATTTGCATATCAATTCAGCCAAAAACTCATTTAGCTCCTCTCCCCCTCTCCTTCCAGTTGATTATGTAGCACTCTCACTTCAACAGACAGGCCTAATTTGCTCTCTTTCACAGCCAATCGAGAGGGTATTTTGTTTAGTTTACATAGAGAGACTCTCCGCCGCTCTCTGCTGCATCAAAGTCTTCTGCATTTCCACTCCAGGAGCGCGTCGGTGGCGGCGGCGGAGCACAGCGGCGGCGGTGGCAGCAGTTCAAATTACCCCTCTGCCCAGGAAACACGGCAGGTCTTGTTTCCCCCCAACACCGGGGCCACCGAGGCCCCTTTTGAAGCGCAGCCGAGGAAAAGCCTTTAAAAATGATGACTTTTATGCTAAAGGCCTCTAAACGGCGTGATGGGCAAGCGGTGATCGTCTGCTCTGGTCTGAAGCTCAGGGCAAGGCATCAATAAACAATGAGGGCTGGATGTGAAGAAGAGAGCGGCTGGAGGAGCTCTTCATTAGCTGTCGCAGCGGCAGCCTCCACTTCCCTCTTTTATCTCAGATGAGTCACTCTCCATCTCTGGGTGTTTCAATCCGACGGGTCGGCCCAGTCATCCTCCTCCCCCTCCACCCCTCCCCTGCCTTTCATGTTTTAAATCCACACTCTTGTTCTCTATGTGTCACCTCCAGTCATTCTCCGGCTTCTCTCAACCAACTCTCCCTCTCAATTAAACCTCCTCCTCCTCCTCCTCCTCCTTCTCCTTCTTCTTCTTCTCCGGGCCCGGCACCAAGTCAAATGAGCAAAAGTGTAGGAGAATTAAATCCAAATGTGTCTCGCATATTATCCCAGACACATGAGAGCCGAGCGGAGATGACCTGCTGGAGCCAATTAAAAGGCAAAGAGTCGTCTCCCTTGATGTGCACTATCACTGATGTGCCATCTTACCTTCGGGCTGTGTGATATTGGCTGTTTGATGGGACAATTGAGTTGATCCCTGCTCATCTTTGTCATGTTTGAGGTAAGATGTGATGAGTCCAAGGAAGCCAAGTACATTTCTGTACAGTTATACTCAGAAAAGGAAACAGATCTTCTTGGATTTCTGTTTTCCCTCCTTCACTTCTCTGATTTTGTTCTTTGTTGTATCTCGAAGCAGCGATCATGCTTTAATTAGCACGCCTGAAGAAAGAGGACGTCCAAACATACCATGCATTAATCCTCTGCTGAATCCAAATGTGCATATTATGAGGTGTCTGAAGGCGCCTCAGGCAACATGTGAAATGTGTTATAAGTCAAAGTTGTGCTGCTTGTTGTCGTGGAGTGACGGCAGCAGCTAAACACTGGATCTTGTGCAGCTTCAGATGAGGCCTGGCGAAGAATACGGGAGTATTAAAATCCTAATCGGTGCGTCGAGCACATCTTCAGATTGCATCACGTGACCTCTGAGGCTCCTGATGAAAGTATCACTTGTTGGAAAGACGTGTTCAGCTCTGATTGTCTGGTTTTCAGTGAGAACTGCAGGTCAGATTTAACATTGTTAAACAGTATGCTAGCTTACGTTAGCCTCAAGAGCTAGCCTGCAGCCAATGCAGTCTTACAAGAGCTCTTTGTGCTGTTATTCACTTCCGTGTACCCTGTTTCCACCCTTGTCTCTTATTGGTCCTGCTCAGACAGTAGAGATGTAACTGTCCAGATTTCAAATCACTGATATCAAACACGAAGGTTTAGAGTGATCTTCAAACCCTCAAATTACAAGATAAACACCAGTACCACCTGATTTCTGCCCCAACTGTCAGTGTGGTCGCCCCAGGCCTCACGAGTGCACCTACAGGACTGAAGCTGGGCTCAGTCCTGTCGTCTGAACCCAGCTTAACTTCTTATAAATGTAGATCTAACACAGAAAACTGGATTCAACCACTGACCAACTTACATACAGCTGCAGTCAGATGATACCAACCATGCTCAACTCTATCCCGAGCTTTTTGGACATGGATGTCACCCAGAAAACCTCAAAAACACCTGAATTCATGTGCAAACACACCTGATCAGGTCAGACGAACACAGTCTGGTGAAATCTGCACCTGTAGCTGAGTCTCTGGGGGTCCAAAGAAAGGACTTGGACTTGATTTGAAGAGCTGAGATTTAAAGGTGTTTACAGGTAGAGGGTTATCTACATCCACAGAGTAATGAGTCCTTACATTTGAATGAGACCAAGCTCTAAAGGAGAGTTAAAGGATGAATTCTACCTACATCGTCCTCTTTTATTAGTCTCTTTATTAGCTGCTTCCTCTGAGGTGAGCCTCCATTTAAACAAACATCATCTCATCAGCTAAGTGACTGAAACATCTGCAGCATCCAAACGTTGTTTGATAGCAGAGTGAACAGCTGAAACACTGAAACACTGAAACACACAGCATGGTGTCGTCTGCGTAGCTGGAAATCACCTCCTAATCTTCTTATTTAACAACATGACTCACCTGTGGCATGAAACACATGCATAAATGCATCGTCCCCATCGCTGCTTAGTCATCTTCACACTGATGCATCTGCACAAACACTCACACCCACCTAAATGTACAGACACCTCAACACGTACATAGTTGTGCAACACATACACTCATTCGGTCCTTATTCTAAAGATGCATTGGGAGATTTGTGCTTTTTATGTGTCAGTACTGTTGAAAACACACAAAGATGTATGCACGATACATTACACAACACTGCACTGTCCCAACAAATCAGACATGATGGTAAGTAAGAGGTGAGTTAAAGTCAGACTGCAGACCAGCATCTGCTTCAACCTGCTGCATGATCTCTGTCATCACACGTGATCGGTTGCATGCACGTACGCAGTGAAGCAAACACATATTCCAACAAGCCGGCGTACGTGATGTGATGTGAGTGTGCGGACTTGGCCTGGGCCGACACTAGACTCTGAATTATCCCACAGCGACCCCGGGTTTATACCGAGATTTGGGAGCTGTCCGAGGTGATCTGATCAACCCGGACACGTCTCGGTGCCGCTCGTGTGCACAGATCGCTCTGTATCGCTGCATGAACCTGGATGTAGATGAGCTGGTTTCGCTTTGTTTCCACACAGAAGTAGGATGAAGCCTCAAAAATGCAGAAAGAGGAGATGCAGACCAACAAAAACAACTAAAGAGGTCAAAGAAAGAATCTCGTCCCTGCGACTGGAGGAGCAATCAGACATTCAGCAGCTCACATGATTAAATTATGGAAGCGTGTACTTGTAGGTGGGCATGTTCAAAGCTATTTCATCACTTTACTTTTTAAATTGTGCTGCCCTGGGTATTCACACAAACATAAAACCCTACCAGTGAGAAGAAAAATGGATCAAAGATGGTTTCCAGTCATTCTCCCAACTGTATAATTCATGCACCTGCAACTTTTTTAATCACCATCCTCATCTGTTATTAATACCATACCCCATAAAAATCATGGTCATTATCATTACTGTCGCCGTGTCAGAGCAGCCTTAACATTCACGACCAACTGCGCGCCGCTGCCGCCGTTGCCAATAAAGCAGCGAGACATCAGGGCGGGGGGCTTGTATCTGTGAAGACATGGACATCTGGCTCGGTTTCAGAGCCCGTCCTCAGCAGCAGAGACGGGGAGGGGAAGTCTCCCGTGACAATACATCAGTGGAAGATCCTCTGCAGCCATATGCTGCCTTTAAAGGCTGCCTCTTTTCCCCACTTTGCATCACGATGGGGATGTTTAAAGAGGGCTGGCAGAGTACTTAAAGTGCTCATTAACAGAGCACGTCCAACATGTTTGGGAAGGACCTGCGTTTCCACACCGGGGCCTTAAATTACTGCAACACCCTCCAACTCCTGCTCGCCCGCTCCCTCCTCCTCTACCCAAACTGCTGACCGCAGGCTCCCTCGCCGTTTTTCTCCTCTCTGACATTTTGAAGAGTTGTGCCGCCGCTGTTAACTGGCCGCCGCTTTATGACAACGGGGGAGAAAAGACGCCACATCTGCAGAAAAACGACAAGAGCCAATCCTCATTAGTGTCTGGAGCAGTGCCAAGGCTAAATGAAAGGAGGAAGGAGGATGGCAGGGAGGGCAAAGCAATCAGATGGCACCTTTTTCCTGATGGTGATGGATGGCGAGGGAGCGGCGGCGCTCTACTAACACGATCGGCCCCTCGGGGGTTTCCCCTCCGTGGCTGCTGATGTAAAAGTTTGACTGCACTTCAGAGATGTTGTACAGTCGCGCCGGGGAGGACGTGTTCGGTGGTGACAGATGTCGACAAGTTGAGTGATGTTCCTTCAGGGCCGACAGCTGAGCACAGTCATGTGACCCGACTCGTAGCGAGGCCTGAGGAGGATAACAATGTCAGCTGGTCCGTCCGGAGCAGGATAACCTCCACAACTTCTGAAGTATAGTTTGGGTACAGCATGGACCAAAAACCATAATTTAGTGTTTTTAGGCTGATCGATGACGAACGACGCGTTTCTGTCCATGTTTGAAAACACACAACATGTCAACATGTAAATGGAAATAATACAAAATAAATATCTGTATGAAATAAAAACGGGCCCGTCTCTGAGAACGCTCCCTCAGGTGTTCTCAACAACAATACCAGACTGATTAACCGACACAGAGTGGGTGAGCTGATGAGCGGAGCTGCTTCACACTCTGCTGCTCGCCTGCGCAACGCTTTCCACTCTCCTTGATACAGACTCATCGATGCAAAAACATTAATACGACTCGTCCTGCTCCTCGTCCTGCTCCTCGTCCTGCTCCTCGTCCTGCACGCTCCCCCCAGGCTCTGCCCAGGCTCCCCCCATCACCTAACCCACACAGGGTGACGTGATTCCCAGCAGACGAGAGCACCTCTGATCTCTGGTGCACTTCATGTGTGAAAGGGCAACAAGTGACCTGATTCTGTGGATACTGTTCACGCTTCATTTGAGAAAACAGCTCAGGTGTTCTTCTTCTGTGGTGCTGCAGGAGCACCTGCAGGGTTGCAAACAGAAGAAACTAGTCATGTATGTCAATGCAACATCAACCAAAATCAATGCAAACACACATTCACGTCCTCTCTTATGAATATATATTAATATGCTGCAAAAACACAATACACTGCACACCACTAGAGTGGGTTTTTGTGTTTTCCAGATGCCTCAAAGCGTATTTTGTGACTTTCTGACCCTCTTGCAGCAACAACATCAGTCTAAAAATCTCATTTATGAGCTGTTTCAAAATATAATTTTCAGGACCTTCTGACTTACAAACAAAAACCTCCATCTGTGCAAACAAAGCATTAAAGTCCAATGAGCTTCCTGCAACACTGAGCATCAATACTGGTGAAGCAGTGACTCAAATGTGTCAGAGTTTTAGCTGCAACAACACTTGATCTAATCTATTATTCCATAAAATTCATGCAGTGATCAAACATTAAGGTTTTACTGAGCCGGTGTTTGCAGGGTCCACCACACAATCACAGTCGGGCTTGAACTGTTACTGCTACTGGAATTCCCAATCCCGATCGGACGTTCGGGATCAAACTGCAGGATTTATCTGCATCGCCACCAGTGCAGCCCTGCAAATGTGCATTATTTAACCCGAACCGAGAAGAACAGGGTTCAAACCACTCGGCCATCGGGCAAGGATGGAGGGGGTGTCACGGTTGAACTGCAGCCTCCAGTTTTCTCTGCACAAGAAATCATCAACAGTAACAGGGTCCTAATAATCTGCTGGGGGCCAATATTTATCTGTGCATTAAGGGCTAAGGGTGGAGCTGCATCGTGGTGTAACTGATGTGCACCACCTCAGAAGTGTAACTACCCATCGGGGCTGCAGCAGCTCGCAAAGGACTACATGTTTTCTCCTGGAAGTCTCTGGCAATCTGGAGATGGCTGATAATGAAGACCCCGTCCTGCAGGTGAAATGGAGCCTCATTAGTCGTCTCCCTCAGTCGCACACATCCAGCAAAGCCATCGCCACCGTAACCCCCCCGCGCACCTTGATTGCCGCTCCCTCGCAGTGAATGAGAGGACACACAGATGGTGATTGTACAGCTGCAACCTCGCACTCAGTGAGGAGACGGGGAAAGTGTTCCCGTATCACAGAGTGACTCGGGATTATTGAGAGAATGAGAAGTGAGCAGTGCATTCAGCCTGACGTGGACGTGCACTGCACATGCGTACGCAGCTTTACGTCTGAGCGTCGAACACGATGTGAGGCAGACCACCTCCAGTTTGCTAACGTGTCGGCTGAGACGTGTTCACATCAGAAAGCATTTCCACACATCCAGATCCAGATCGCACGCTAATAACCAGCAGGCCTGAAGTGACATGCTGCTTTATTAAAAGGTTAAAGCTCAGGGTCTCTTTTAACCCATGACCTGTTGACCCCTACGTGATGTAACTGGGAAGATAGATCACTGACTGACTCCCTTTTCAGCCCTAAGTCCACATAAACCCGCCGGATCCGCCGAAAATCACGACGCATTTGGCTCAAAGGAGCAGCGGCAGGAGTTTAATGGAAGCCAAACAGAGTTGGCCTCATCATTTTAATGCTGAGCTCTATTGCCTTTTGTAGTAAAAAGGATTTAAGCACCGTGGTTCGATACACTGGTGCAAAACTGTGCAATTTCTCATGAAAAATGAATTCCCAGCACTCCACTGAAGTCTTTTCAGCCTCCATTCGACTCTGGCCGTCTCTTTCTGTGGTAAATAGTCTGCCCCGATGCTTTCTGGACCAAAACACTTTGCTCGCCCATCGACTTGGCCTCTTCTCTTTTCTCCTCCAATTCTATAACCTCACCCCCCCACTCCTCTCCTTCCCATCCTCTCCATCCCATCAATTGGAAATCTCTCAGCATCACACCTCAGACACCCAATCCCGGGCAGACAACTCCACCGAGTATTAAACAAACATAAGCAGAGAATGGAGTGGCTGCTGGAGAGGTAGATGGTCGGGGTGATAGGATTGCCAGACAGAAGGAGCAGAGAATCACAAGTGCTCTGAATTGTAGGTCTGGAACTGCCAGGAAAAAAAAAAGACCTTAACATGACGACGCCGACGCCGAGGCAGAGCCATCAGCAGTGTGAAGGAAATAACGGCTGCAGACAGGAAAACAAAAACGTGACAGGAGAGGAGAAGACAGGAGGAAGGACAGGACAGCTGCTCTGATCCGTTTAAGTTCAGTGAAATTGGAATTACTAAATCATGAAAAGAATTAATTGAAAACATTCCCCCTCTGTTGGCGGATGATGAAAATGTTTCAGTGGCTTGACATCATCGCGTTAAGCCGGTGTCGTTCCCCCGCGGTTCGGCGGGTTTACCTTCAGCCCGGCTCGGCCGCACGATCGACGCGGGAGAATTTCAGCAGAGGCCCGAGATATCAAAGGCGGGCCGGGTGTAAATAATGGAGATTTAAAAGTCGAAAATGTTCTCTGCCCGCGCTCGCTGCATACCGCTCCTTCATTACCCAGCCGCATTTATTTTCTGAGAGGTCTTGTCGAGTTTCTGTTGATGAAATTGTTCTCACAAGAGGGCAAACTGAGGCAGACATGCTGCTTTTAACCACATGCTGCTAACCTCCCACCCGGGGAATTTCCCTCCGACTGCACCGCTGAATTTCTTTTCTTGTGCATTTGAGCAAAGGCTTTAAAAGGCGGCAGAGCCGAGTTTCAGTGTTTTCCCTTTGTCCTCGCGCTGCTCACTTTGTGTCGGCAGCTGTTCACTTGGACCGGATCCCGACACAGCAGTCGGGCTAACTGGACCCGAAACCAGAGATGACGCGCTTGTTTTTAGCCTCATTTGTGTTTTGAAGTTCGATTTTAACGTTTTATTCCTTAAAACTGAAATGTCTAGCTCACACTCCTGCAGCTGGTGCTCCCAAATTCAGGATTTCACATGCAAACGTCTCGGTATCAAAGTCCATAAAGTTTAGAAACGGGCACTTACACGAGTAATTAAAGCGTCAGCACTGTTTATGCAGCGTAGGTTCCAGTTCCCCATGTGATCCCTGCACACCGGCTTTGTGTAAACGTGTTGAGTCTGGTCACATTAACGTCATTACATTAGTTTATTATTAGCATTTAACTGCTAACAGACCCTGCAGCGCTAGGGGGGTTGCTATGGTTACCTGCACTCCAGGTCTGATTTAGAGAAGTGGTTAAACCGTCAACTCGAACCGAGTCTGAAGGTGGAAATAAGCTGGTTTAACAGACTCCAGCCTGCGTACGCCATGCCATGGAGCTGCTTCACCTAACGAAACGCTGACGGCGCCTCACATCCAGTGTGTGACGGGATCGATGTACTGATTAGTAAACTAAGAAGGTAAGATGATGCTGGAGATGCACATCAAACATAACGTCTTCAAGTCAGGTGACGAGGTGTGACCATGTATGGAGGAGGGTAGGCTGGACTGTCACCGGTAACACTGATGGCCACTTCCTGTGCAGAACCAAACATCAGTTTGACTACATTTACTATATTTAAGCAACAACCAACATGAGTACTGTACTTATTTTACCCAGTTTTTGATTTTGTCCTGAAAGTTACCAAGCTGTGCTGTTTCTCCGACACCTGCGTCCTTCCGGCACGTCTAAAACTCATCAAATGTGAAATGTTTCTCCACTAACTTCATTTTGAAAGTCTGACCCTACACATGCATGAGCACGTGTGCATGCGCCACAGGTTGTATGTCATCACTAATTCATTTTAAGTCAAGAGCAGCCTCCTTTGATTAGTAATTTAAGTGTTTTTTGATCAGAAATTAAATTGTGGTCTCATTTTGCATTAATAGAGTTCACTGTGCACTGAAAACGCCTTTTAGACAGTAGATCGTTCAGAAAGAGGAACAGCTGCATTAAAGAGTTTGTGTAGTCAGGACACCGTGCAAGCTGCAGCCTGAAGCGAGCTGCTGTTACCCTCATGTTGCACGTCTGCACCTGTGACGTTCATGTTGCATTGCATTTATCAGAATGTATTTCATGATTTAACATAGTGTCACAGTTTGGTTTAGCAGATGCATTGTTGCTCAGTGCAGACGAGTGTGTTCCCTTATTGCTTCCTTATCTTTCAGGGCCCAACACGTAAAGCATCAGACTGTGAAGCATCGAGATGCTAATCACGCTCTTAACGCTTCTTGTTGTTCTGTGGCGCTAATGTTTGCTAACTGCTGCTAATTCAGAGTCTGCGGCTCTGTCTTTACAGTGAAAGGTTGGAGAATCTGTCACTCAGTGTCGCTGCAAAACACGTCTGCGAGGCTCGACGTGACAGCCCGGGGATGAGTAACTCTACATGGGCGAAGTTTATCGCTGCTGTGTTTCGGCCTTTTGTTTTGTGCCGTGTGCCGTGCAGGAATCCGGTGTTCTCCCTCCGTATTGTAGAGCTCCACTGAGGCCGGCTGGGAGGAATGACAGTGAGAGCCTGCTGAGAGATTTTCCGGGCGTGTGGGTCCATTTTCTGGTTCAGATCAGGTTAGCGCTGTTGTAAAATTGAGTTTATTTGGGCGTAAAAACTCCAAACATGAGCCGATGAAGGCAGCACATCCCTCTGCTCGTATATCGAGCTGCTCTTGCCGGCAGAGTCCCGGCTTCTTCGTGAGCTTTCTGTGGTTTCTTTAGATTGGAGAGGCATTGATTAAGGCGCCCTCAGCCGGGAGCGTATCGCACCCGGGCTCTTAAATGGAGCAGCGAATGTCTTTAAGGTTTCTCTGCGTTAATTCTTTCACTCCGGGTTCACATGGGGCCACATTTTTGTTCTCATTATCTTCTGCTGTGGATGCCGCTCTAAATACTTTCTAAGTGCAATCCGAGGCAGTCCCTTAAATGTTTTATGAGTTAAACCTCTCTGTAGTTCCCATCTCTGCTCTGGCTGATATGCATTTGTGCAGAGCTGTCAGAGTCGGGGCACTTAGCTCTCAGTCAGCCTCCTGCTAACATGGCGGTATCTCTCTCTGCTTTAGATACTGCAAATAATGAAAGGGGGAGCCGGCCGTCTTTCAAAGAGCACTTCACAGCTCCTTCTTTTTTTCTTCCTACAGAATCGCTCTCTCTAACTCTGCGCTGAACACAATTGCTTCTGGGGTACAATGAAAATGTTCTTTTCTCAGCAGCGGTGACCTCGCTCACATTCACGTTCCAAAGTCGCAGCTCATCAGAGAGAGAGTCCAGAAACTTCTTCTTCTTCTGCATCCTCTTTCTTCTTTGTGTGGCTCTGAAATGCGCAGAGCAAATCATCATCATCATCATCATCATCATCATCACAGCAGCTGTATTCTTTCATATATTTGTAGATGGACCAGTGCAGGCTGCAGAACGTGGAGCACACACTTCATCTAATTACAGTTTTAATCAAACAGTGACTTTGTTCAGGGTGCACTGCTTTTCTGTGCGGTTAAACACTCTCACACGTGTCACATGTGGATGCTGTGAGCACGTGTCGAGGCGCCGAGCATCTCTGCAGCATCATTTGCAATGTGCGCGGTATTCAGGTAAGCTTTCAGGAAACCATCCCCACATCAGAAAGAGACAAGATGAGACCGTGGCCTGTGGCTCGGCGATGTTTAGGGAAAGACGCAGCACGTGCACGACATAAGCTGAGTGCATAAATTAAAATCTGACCCACACATCCACCAAAAACCTCTTTTCCTGCAGACTCGCTCCCTCAGAAATGACTCTAAATGAGCAACGACAGCGCTGAAGACTGATGACAACATGTGACGAGTTGGGACTGAGTCAGGGTTGTGAACTTTCACTGGTGTCACACACAAAATGTAACATTTGGGGAAAATAAGAGTCGTGTTTCATCATTTATTGGACTTTGGTTTTGCAGCTCTGTCTGTTTCTTGATACTGAGCCTTTCAGGACTTTGGGACCAGAGCTTCTGCCTGTTTTTGGAGATCACACTCACTTTGCATGACAACTAAGCATCCTGCAAACGATGCAAATCAGACGCTACAGCCCAGAGTTTACACACAGCCACTGGCTTCTGTTAATGAGCAACTACTCACGGACTAGTCTGCACTCATTTGTCAGTTAGGTGGTAACACACTGCAGACTTCGCAAATCAATCTGCAGTTGAACTTTAACAAGTTATGAGCGTGATGCTAATAGATTGCACAGCTAATATGAAGATTTTACAGTCTGAAGCCTAAAATACAGTTGATGCAGACTTCAGATCAGATCATTTAGCTTAAATCTCATTTTGCTGCAACTTGTAAACACAGTTAAATGTGTGCTGCACATGAAAACTGTCTGCACGACTTTTATGTCGCATTAGCTTAAAACTGATGTGACAGCATATGACACGTGTTCTTCACTGTCAGGTGAGCAGCTTCATGCTAACAGCGCAGTCAGCAGGCTACAGCTGTAGATTTGTGGTGAATCGATTGGAAATGATGATACATTATTGATAACAGGCTGATTTGATGCTGCAGATGATCTGATATTGGCTGATTTGTTCGATTGTTTTAAGAAAATCCGATTTTGAGGACTTCATGTGGGAGCAGATGACTTGTTAAGATGGAGATTATTTGGATCGTGCCCTCAGCTGCTGCTCCTCCGTCCTCCTCCTCTTCTCTCCATCATCGTCTATCAGTGAATCGAGCCGTGCACAAATCACAGAAAGGGGACCCACCGCTGTCTAATTTCAACCCGCGATCAATCTCCAATCAACAGCACTATATAGGTAATCACCAGAATCTTCTGAAGGAGAAGAAAGCCAATTTTCACAGGCTATATATCAGTGTGTGGGATCCCCTCATTGATTGGTGTGTGAATACGGGGCTGCAGCAGCAGCAGCAGCAGCAGCAGCCGCTCGGCGAGGCGAAGGCGAAGCCGGGCTGTGTTTGTTTATGAGGATCAGGTATTTGCAGCAGCAGATGGCAGCCAGAGGGGCTCAATTTCACATGGGGCTCAGGGCCGCGCGATGCTGTCCGACTGTACATCACCGTCAGCGTCGATACGACGGAGCTGTCGGCCTCGCGCTTTGGCTGACCGATAGCACGCGAATGTCTAATTACAGGAGCGCGCTGACATTTTGGGAAATGCTGCTGTTTGTTGTCCTGCCCACAGTCAGATGAGGAGATCGATACGAGTCTCGTGGCTGCGTGTCCACATTATTGCTCTGTTACCGCCGTCAGAGCCGCCATAGTCTGAACTCAATGAAGAAGCGCGTCATCTGTCTCTGCCTCAGCCTCGGCCTTCGTTCGTCTCGCAGAGACACTTCTCTCTCAGCTAAACTGCGACGGAGAAACCAACACAGTTCAGCTCCAGCCTCATTAATCCACATCTGGGTTCGTTAGAGGACTCGTTGATGCTGGTGTGGAGAGGCTGGACATGTCCACCCTGAAGTTCTCCTCATGCTTTACCCAGCTGTTGTGTCATTTTATTAATATTCCTGCGTTTGGATTCTTTATTTTTCTCAGTTTTATGCTTTTTAGTTCAGTCAGACGCCACCGGGGAGCATTCCAACTGTTGACTGACATCGTGCAAACTCACCAGAGCCAATCACAATAAATCAAGAGCAGTGCAGTGATTGGCTGAGCTGGGTACAAAATGAAGGGTTAGTTTCTTTCCCTAAAACTGACTGAAGCACAGATTGGATAATAATAAATTAGAATATATAATAAATAAATAAGTGATGATAAATAGTAGGACTCATCAAACCTGCTGAGGCCGCCATCGAACACGTGTTTATACAAAAACTCTGAGTTTCTGTTAATTATAAGCATGAAGTGCAGAGCTGAGCTCGCCCTGACCACTCTCGCCAAATATCACAGTGATAATAATAAAGATGCTAAAAACCCAGAGAGGAAAAACTGTGCATGTGTTCAACCTCAAGAATAAATAAATAAATAAAGTGCACAGGCAGAATGCAAATGACAACAGCTATTGTTTACTTAGAAATGAGATATAACAGAATAAATGAGTTTCTCCTGGAGGCTTCGGCGCCATGAACGCCGGCCTCATACTCCGCCTGTCTCCCTGAGTCCGACTCATTAACCCAGCTGAAACAGGAAGCACCAAATCAACCGGCGAGCTCCCTTTGAAACACGTCCCAAACACACAACAGCGCGCACACACACACATGCAGTAATCTCCCCTCCATGAATTAGAGATGGGCTTATGAACTTATAATGTGAGCAGTGACAGCCAAGCCCCACGGATGGTGTTTCTCTGCGTTAATGAGGGGGTTGAATCAGGACTGGGCCGTGTTCTACAGCACCAACACCATGCTCGCGTCGCTCCGTGCAGCACGAGGTCTGCAGGAAGGACGGCGTAAATAAAACAGAGAAGCCGTTAATAACTGCTGAAAGTTTGTGTTGAGATAAAGTCTGTTGGATTCTGGCTGCGTGCGGGCGCGAGCGGCCGGCTGCAGGCGGGTCAACCCGGCGGCAGGACGCGCTCTGTTCAATCTGTAAATACACTTTTTAGCCACGTTGGCAGATTTAATGATGTCAGCGTCAGTTCAGCACATTAACTCAGAGTGAAACGTCTCAAAATATCAATAAAATGCCTAAAAATGTTTAATAACTCGCCTCAGACCTTTATACAGGTTCCGCCATCTTGGCTTGTAGGAGCCAGCTATGGCCATATTTGGATGAGAAGGCGGAGCTTCCTGTCACACGGTAGCCACGCCCTCAAACTTCCCCTGCTCTGGGACCATGATTAACAAAACAAACATGATTCTGTGTTAAGAAGACTTGAAACTAACGATTCAAACCATAAACTCCAGCAAATAAAGCTCATAAATCAGTTTTCTCATAGGTTTCTATTGAATCCGCGCAGGTTTAAGTCGTCTCCACATTGGCTTTAATTACAAAAAATCTGTCTTTAAACACATCAGCTGAGCATAAACCTGGGATATCAGTGAATAAAGGCATGAAACTGCACTCTAATAAATGTCTCATCATTTCCCCATAAAGTCCTATTGGTAGTGTGTCTGGCAGCTTGAAACGAAGCCGGTTAAATGTCGTGAACTTTGAAATGTTGCTGTAAATGAATAAAGAAACGGCAAAAACAGAGTTTCCCTCCACCTTCTTTAAGTTTTTTTGTGAATCAAACCTTTTTAAACCACCTGCTCCTCGTCCTGTGTCTGCATTTGGGTCCAGTCCTAAGTGTTTTCCTGCTTCCTGCATGATGCCTGTAACAAAACTGAGCAGGAAGCCGGAAACAAAAGCTGAATCTGCGACTGAAACGCCGCGGCGTCGGGGAAAAAGGCTGGATTAAATGTTATTTTCACAAACTGACTGTTGTTAAGAACATTTTCCTGAACATTAGCTCACATTTCACCAAAATATGAAGCATAATTAAACTGAAAAATTTATATTTTTGTGACACTTAAAATATAAAAATAACCTTTTTCTCATGGTTTCACCAAATAAGAAGACGTGTTTGCACTACACCAGTGAAGAAGAGCAGCTGCAGAGCGGCGACGGAGCGTCTGTGCAGTCCATCAGAGGTGCTGTGTTGTTGTTGTGCAGCCTCGGCGGCCACAGTCGTTCTCCGTCGACTGCAGGTTCAAACATGGACGTCACATGTTTCCTGTTTGCTTTGCTCGGCTGTGTTTAAAGGTGCAGCTCGCTCTGAACAGACACTCCCACACAACATAAACAACAATGTAAACAACAACAACAGTGCAGGTAAATAAACATTAAATGAATGTTCACAGACGCTGTGGGTGCAGATCTGGCGGTTCGTCTACACTTCGGTGGTGTGTTTGAGCGGAGGAGGACGCCGGTCAGGTGCTTTTTGTTTGTCGTGTTATTTTCCCGCGCTGAGCCTCGCGGGGCGCCGCTGTGCCATGAAAAGCCCGGCGTGCGGCAGCTGCTGTGGAGACGCACCGGCCGACAGCAACAGTCCTTCACCTGAGCAGCGTTTACGGCCTCATCACAAAACAAACAGAAAGCACTGAGAACATCGAGCAGAGCCCGAGTCAAAGATCCTCATTTCGGTGATTTCCGTCTCCATTAGCCACAAAAACAGGAATTTTAATGTTCCCGCAGGAACAAACGCTTTAGTTTGAAAAGCATTTCATGTGAGGTCGTCTCTATTTAGACGGGTCAGGGAGGAATGTTCTCCGTTGTCCACGTGGAGGATTAAACGATAAAACGGCATCTCTTTATTCATTGACCTTGAGAGAGGGCTCAGGTGTGTGGGCAGGTGTGTTTATACAAAGTTTGGCTGTTGTGCTGTTCGCTCTCGCCTCCATTAACGTCATGAAATCAATAAAGCAGCAGTGATTCTATTCACTGTGCGTTGACCTCGTGCGCCCCGAGGCCAGCGATGTGACCCCGCCTCCCATCCTCCGTGCATCGTGTATGTAAAGTGCACTTTTACACAGCGAGCTGAGTTCATTACTCAGGCCCCGGGAACAGTTGTATAATGTCCAGATAAGCCCGGTGATGTCACTGTGATGTCACCTGCATTGACAGGAAGCTGTGCTGCAGGACTGGGGCGGTGCAGTTTGATACGTGGACACTAAAGGGGACTGAACAGCTGAGGTCCGAGCAGAGCTTTGTTGATTTGTTGAACCTGAGGGTTTTAGTTTGACTCTGCAGAGGTCTGCTCATTTTAACCCAAACAACCAACCCACAGTCCTACAGTCCTACAACGTCCTGTGGCAGGCGCTGCATCCAAAGCGACATACGTATAGAAGCTCAACAAAAGCAAAGATCAAGAAGGAAAAGCGGCGCAGACAGGTGCTGAGAGGTGTCCAGTCGGACCAAGGTGTCAACAGGAAGTGCTGAAGTCGAGGAGACAAGGAGAGAGTCCTTGGGACTCTGCAGATCAAATGGAGTCAGGTAACTCATTCCACCACTGAGGGAGGACAGAGGAGCAGAGTCCAGCTTGAGGTTTTGGGCCCTGAGGTTGGGACTGGACGTCTCTCACTGGGTGAGCACAGAGGGCGGGATGGGGTGCAGACCTGGATGAGGGGGTTCAGCTCACCAGGAGCTGGTTTAGTTATGTTTGTTGGGTTGGTTGAAGACCAGATGAGCTGCTGCATCCTGGACCATCTGCAGGGGTTTGGGTGTAGATAAGGGGAGACCAGCAGGAGATAATGAGAGCCTGAACCAGGAGTTGTGCTGCAGTTTCCACTTCCTGGTCACTTCCTGCTCCTCAAGGCCACGTCAGGTGTGCACAGGCCGCCACCGTGCACCTTCTGTTTGTTTCACCTCTGTTACTGTACCTGTGGCGTCTCTCTGCGTCTCTGTGGGCTGTTCACGCCGCCAGCGTGACATGAAAGTAAACAATCGATCAGTCGTGAAGCCGCCGCAGCCGCCTACCTGGGAGAGGGGAGGGAGGCAAAGATGGCGGCCTGATCGGAGGAGGAGGGAGGTGAAAGACTGGAGGAGCAGCTCTGATGGAAACAGACATTCAGTATGTACAAGCAGCTCTGAGCGCGACAGGCATTACAGAGCGGAGAGTGAGGTAATGTGGCGTGCCGGATCCTCCTCGTCTCAAACAGGGCCAGGCGAGGCCTCCTGGGACGGGGGTTCGGTCCCTGGTAATAAAAGGGTAATTAGCTCCCTCCCTTCCTCCCCCCTCTCATCACGGAGCCTCACCCCGAGAGTCTGCCTCCCGTCTAATACCATCATTTCCCCCGATGGATGTCGGAGCGCGATGAGAGCCTGTCAGGGGACGCTGCAGTATTCATGATGGAAATTACTGATGTTCACAGTAATGATGTGAAAAAGATATACCCCGACCTCTCAACAGCCCGCTCCTTCATTTGGATGTGTCAATCAGCCGCCGCCGCGCCCGCTGACGACGCCTCTTCACAACAGAGAGTTTTTAAAAAAGGACAATTTCCTGCCTCTGGCGTCAGACAGCAGTTGTTTGGTTTAATGAAAGGTTTGATCGGGATGAACCGTGGCGCGTTCGAGGACCGATTACGCGATCCGCTGGCGTGCCTCAAACCGGCCTGGCCACTCAGGAAGTTCAGGAAATGACACGAACACAGCGGCGTGCTGATCAGCTGGACGCTTGTTAGCCAATCACAGTTATCCGCATCATCTGAAGTGGACTGCTGTGGCGCCACGACGCCCTTTTGCAGCAAACATGGCCGCCAGTCATTTTAATTTAATCCTAATCTAATTAATAAATGATGCTGTCGAAGCAGATAAGTGTGTTTACAGTAAACAGCAGATGCTTCGTGACTCGTTCGCGTCAGCGCGTCCTGGAAGATTTAAAGCACCGTGCTCGGGATCAGATGATCCTGATTGGTTCTGACCATCGATTCAATAATGAAACAGCATCTTATTGATTATAAAACAGAATATTCAGCCGAGGAGAGCTGAAGCTTTGTTTTCATCAGTGATTTAGTTCAGATACAATGAAACATGGAGGCAGCGTGTGATGCGACGCGTTGATGCCTGAGACGAACGAATAAACTTGTGCTTTTGTTAAAAGGCGTCTCCGTCCACTGAAAGCGACAAATAATAAAATGAAATGAAGTGATTCATTGATTGTTGTGATGACTTACGAGCGCGCTCAGGTCGCGGATACACCTTTAAAATCATTTTTGTGTGTTTTAAACAGAATCTGGTGCTAAAAGCTTTAAATGCCGGAGACAGAAACACTGAGAGGTTCCAATGGGCCTGAGGGCTTCACGGGCACAAACAAGCGAAGTGAAGCCTCGTCAGTGTTTCAGGACATCCGTGCAGCTTTGAGCAGCTCACTCACGTGCTGCAGGAAAGCTGCGGGTTCCTGCAGCAGAGACGCAGGAACGGCACCTCAGACTCAAATCACACGAGTTTCAGTGCAAACGGAGGGAACCAAGCAGGAGCACGCCGGGTCACCGCGCTCGCTGCGGCGCTGATGCAACTTTTGCAGAAACTTTAACAAAAGCAGCGACTTCGAGGAGAAGCCGCACACTGCGGCGCCGCGTGCTGCCGTGTTGTTGGATGAGCTGCTGCTGTGATGTTCGTATCATCTCCGGACGCCTCGACGCAGACACCAAATAATTACATCAAAGGGGTTGTCAGCTGTGTAAATGGTGTTATAACTCAAATCTAAGAGATACCAGATGTATTATTATTTTTGTTGTTGTTGCACTACGGTGCAGCCTGAAACGGCGGCGGCGGAGTTACGGGAGGGCGGGTGATGCAATTTGGGGGATTTTATCTGGGCATGAGCAGACAAGACGGAGGAAAACAAGATAAATCAGAGGAAGGAAAATGAATTAGAGAGAGAGAGGGAGAGTTTTTATCTGGAGGCAGAGCGCTCACATCTCACACTCCATCTCAGACTCAATCTACACCCAACACGCTGCTGCAGCCGCGCACACACACACGCGCACACACACACACACACTCACTGTAAAACCCTTGACTCGCGCTGAGGCTGTCCTCTTCATTTGAATCTTATTGTTTCAGTTGTGCGGCAGCATTAATGAGCTTTCAGCCCTTTTTGTTTTGAATGCATACGATAACATTCGAGGCGCCGAACTGTCGAGAGGCGTCGTCTCGGTGTCGACACGTGGCAGGTGTCAGCAGCATGTTTCCACTGTGTTGGTTGTGTTTTCCCTGGAGATTCCCAGGAGGAAACATCAATCTCAGCTCTTATTCAACCGCAACCACAGGTTTTCAATTACAGCCTGCATGCTAACGCTAACGCTAAGTCAGAAAACTGGCAAAATTAACATTAAATACACAAAAACTATATAAAACTCACAGCTTCAAGTGCAGTTTTAAAGGAATTGTAAATCTGAACTTTCATATTGTAATTCAGGGTGAAGATGAAGAACAATACATGTGAATTATTGATGAAAATCAACCAAACAGTTCATGAAACCCTGAATAAATCAATGCATCACACGCTCCTCGTAAAGAAAATGTGTGTTTCTCTGCAAAACTGCGCCTGTGAATCCTGCAGCTGCACCATGTTTGTCTGGTGCACTCACTGAAGCCGTTAAACAGTTGCTTTTCTTCTTCTCTCCCATGTTTGTTTGCACGTTGCAGCACACACTGTCCCGTTACCGCCCCCTGTTGGTCAGAGGCACAGTCCGACAGCGTTTACTGTGTTTAGCATCACTTTAGCATTTTAATATTCTGCACTGTGAATCAATGGAAACGTGATATTTTGGCACCAAACTCGAGGATTGTTCTGACGCCGATATTGAAAAACTGTGAAATGATGCCCGGCTTTAGAAACTCACCACACGGCTGAAACCCTCTCAAACCTGCCACGGAGCCGAGATCAAACCTTCCTGCAGGTTTGGGCTTCTTACATCTGCTCAGTCTGACACACCAAGGACAAGAGGGATCACCCTGCTGCATAAACCCTCTGCTTTAGTTTAAAATGAGGTAAAACATCCAGCGAGACGATTTCACTGCACAACTTTGACAAAAAGCCCAAATAAAACACGTTTTAAAGACTCGGCTCAGGGTTTACACAGTGCATCTGCTGCACACGCGGAGAGGCAACACTCATGCATATACATGCAAATCTAGGTAGGATGAAACACAATGCATACAAGTTATGAAGACACACACACACACAGTGAGTACATACAAACATATGCATGATGGTGCATTAGCATGCAGTTTGCAGCGCCGCGCCCACAGAGCCACTCAGACGTGTCAATCTCCCCTCCGAGCTTTTCAAGCTGCTTCAATTTCGTCTGATCTCAAAGATTTATGAATTTGGAAGTCAGCAGATAACACATCCCCTCATATCACCGTTAAGCCTGTCACAGCGCGGCGTCGGGGGGCCAGGGGTAGGGAGATGTGTGTGTGTGCGGGGAGGGATGTTTTCCTGCCTTCATGAGCGTGGATAAGCACGGTGGCTGGAGGACGGGGCTGTCAGCCAATCACTGACTCCCTGGCTCAAGGCCGCAGACTCGCTCGGCCTCTCAACAGCGTTTTCCCCTCAGTGTCCACCTGACACCAGAGAAGAAGAAGTAAACACACCCCTGCTGCAGCGACGTGCGCGCAGACTGGAGCGGTCAGTGTTTCTCTGCGCTGCACGTGAATTCACATCAGTGACGATGAAAGTCTGTGAAGGCCTCAGTGAAGCTCTGCAGCCGTGTGATGTCACAGCTGATCAGTTTGTTTGACACCAGGCTGCTACACAACACACACACACACACACACACACACGCCTCCACACGCTCTGGTCAGTTCTGCCTGTTCATGAGAGGAAACGTCAGATTACAGGAGATTACACCTTTCTTAAAGACGCATCATGAGGCCGATGCTGCAGGAGGAGTAAAGACATGAAGCAACAGCTCAAAACTTTGGATTAAGACACGACAGAACGCACCAACACACGATGAGAGCCGTCAGATTTCAGCTTGTACGTTACAGAAGAGAGAAAAAAGCTGTTTACATCAGGAACAGGCACCGAGAAGGTGTCGATATGTCTGCGATGGTTAAACATCGACTCAGACTGACTTTGACATGCAGAACTGATAACAGCTTCATGAGGATCTGAGGAAATAAAGAGCGGAGACTGATTTTCAGCTGCTTCTGTTGGGAAGCGATGGATTGCATTCGCCGCGTCTTTGTTTTGCTCTCTGATGGTTTGGGTTTGTTTGTCTCTGCTTTACGTTCTGTCACACCTCCTCTTCACGGACCTTCAGCTGCATGCACCTCAGGGAGCAGCGCCGGCGTAATGTTAATTAATGGCTTTTGGTCCGTTCTCCTCTGCTTCCCTGTGAAATGGAGTTTGTGTTAACTGTCTGTGGAAGTGAGGTGACCCGTCAGTCAGACAGACAGACAGACAGACAGACAGCAGCTCCGTCCTGACGGATGTTTGAATCCTTCACCTGCTGCACGTCTCAAACTCTCCACATCACCCGAGATGACACTTCAGCTCCTCCTCAACAACCTGCAGCTCCGAGTCGAGTCTCCAGCTCAGCATCCGTCTGTTGGCGCCCGTCAACGGTCTGATCTGAGGTGCTGCTGCCGTCAGGAAGAGCCACTTCAGCCGGATCAGGAGGTTTCCTGGTTCCCGTCTGCTCTGCAGCAAAGCAGCTCCACGCAGATGAAACATGGACAACAGAAACCTGCAGGAGCTCCTGCGCTGCTCTGGGTCGTATTTCAGTCTCAGCAAATTTACTTTTCCCTTTACCGCAGCCATATTTCATCTTTCACCAGACCGCAACTCAGAAAATGTAGTTTCTATCCAGCACAGATGACAAACAGTCGCACGCACCACAAGCTTAAAATGAATCGTGCGAGCGACTTCGAGAACTTTGTAGCTCACCTGCAGCAAAATGTGGAACTGCTGCGAAATGACTTTGTTTGTGCTCAGAAACACAAGAGAGAAAGCACTGAATTCATCTTCAAGGCCTCATTTTGGTGACGAAGTGACTCACAGACCAGGGTCAGATGGTTTCTGCAGCTGAGGGCTGATGTTCTGGTGCTGCAGCGAACCCCAGCAGCCTGCAGGGGTTAGCACGGCTCGTACTGCTGCCACCTGAGGGCTGCTCACACCTGAGGGCTGCTCACACCTGAGGGCTGCTGCCACGGGGACGACTGATCGGGCAGCATGTGGTCGAGAGGCCCGATGGTGCTTTCTACACCCTGATGGTCGGAGTTTGTTGGAAAACACATCATCAAGACCCTCTTAATTTGAAAAGCAATAGATAAACAATAGATCAATATACATTTAAGCAGTTTAAACCTTTGCAGCATTTGAAAAGCTTTTGTTTTGTTTGCTTGTTAATTATATTTTGTGAGTTTATTATTGTTATTCTGTGTTTTGTGCAATGTCTGTGCAGATTTATCTTTGTTGAATCTGTAAAATGTGAATAAAATGTGTGTATTAAATGTGTAACTGTGTGGAGAAACAGGCTGTGAGCACGACACATCCTCACTGTGTAACAGCAGCTTGTTTGTGTGCAGCTCTTCTGTGTTTGTGTCCACCTGACTGCTGTCACCTCAGCGTTCACTCACCTTCAGCTCTGCTTTGGTCTCCACCAGCTCCTGAGAAGCACGTCGGGCTCTTGAAGCTGCTCGATGCTCCTCTTCCATCAGCGGCTCATCTCCGGCTGTGTGTCTGAAGGAGCAGCGAGGGTGGAAGGCGCCTCCTGTAGAGCGGCGTTATCAGAGGATTACCACACACACACACACACTCACACACACACGTCCAGTCTGCGGCGATGTGTTGGACAATCCGACCTGATCCGACTGAGACCACCCAAACTGTTTCACCCAGGCCCATCATGCACCGCTGTGAAACTACAGCCCCTGGACTCCATCAAAAACAAACAAATAAATAAACAAACTGAAGGTTTTCTCTCCGGCGCTGACACGCTCGATATAACCAGCAGCGTCTGACGGTGCGAGGGAAACAGCAGCTGTCAGAGCCTCTGAGCGCGCGCAGGTAACGCCAAGCATGAGCGTCGTCACGCCGGAGTTTACCGCGGCTGCTCTGACTGATGTCTCGACAGAAAGACGCGCCGCTCCACAATGGCTGTTGACAAAGCAGCTGTTTGACCGGCCTCTGTTTTGACAGCGCTCACTGCTTTCAAAGAACGCCGCTTCTTCTCTTTTCTCCTTTTGTGGCGAGGTAGATCTGTTTCTGCAGTGTCCTTCACCTTGTCTCCTCTTCCCCTCAGGTTGCCTTTGATTCCTGCGGCAGCGAGTGTTCGGATTACAGCTCCTCGACACGTCCATCGCCCTGAGCGAACGTCCTGTTGTCTACTGTACCTCTGAAACTCAGAGAAACAGGCAGGTCCGGCCGGACCGCAGCATTAAATATATATAACCTGAGAGGTTCAAGGGGAGTTCAGGCCAAGACAAGACTGTTCAAACATTTCCACATTGAAAAATATATGATTGTTTACCTCAAGAAAAGTTATTACAGCCCATTTTATGGCCCCGAGTTAAAAAGGTCTCAGAGTTATCACAACATGCTTTTTACCTCCAGCTCTGCGGGGAGGCTCTCAGAGCAGCTTCACTCTGAAACCAGAGGCTGATACCTGCTGCCTCTACATGCACCGCATCACCCGGCAACACACAATAACCTGAAAATAACCACATTCATCCAGGCAGCAAATCCCAGAAAAACGTTCTAAAGACCTTTAATCCACACAGACGCGCGGCCAGGCGCAGGAATTCAGCTTCAGGAGCAGCTCGATATATGAAGAGTTTGGTTTTTCACCTCTTCAAACCAGAAACGCACCACTGTGAGTTAAAGAAGCAAAGAAACATCTGCTCTCATGTTAGCTGCTAACATTAGCATGGCTGGCTAACAAGCTAGCGCGTGTGTTTACGTGTTTTCTCCTAAAACAGTAAAACAAATTAAAACATCATGCAATGCTAAGCTGCTATGCTAACTGATTCTCTTTCATATTCATGTTTTCCATAAAGATCATGATGCTGCAGGATTTGCCCCGTTAGCTTTAGCGTCCTCACACTGAAGACATCGTGTATGTAGCCCACGTTTGCATATTAAAGACCCATTTTGCAGCGAACTCAGTTTAAAACGAGTGAATTTGAAATATTTAAAGTCAGCTGGGATCGTGTTTCCAACCAAATCGCACTGTTAACATTAATTTTAACAACCTGGCAAGTTGAAATCTGTCGATTCAGCCGACGAAAATCGACACACGTCGGCTAAAAATGAGCTGCTGCTTTTTCCTTAAAAACTGGATTATTGATGTGCTGCAACGCAAAACGGCACAGGTGGAGCAGCCAAACCCCAGGATCGAGGCTCGCCGCTGACCACAGCAGGTGCTCGACTGTTTCTGAGCATCACAAACTCCTAAACTGACGATTTGATCAGAATACGATCCAGTAACATTAAAACACCGGAGGAGCAGGTACATCAGATGGTTCGGTCCCGTTCGTGTGTGTGTGGAGCCAACAGGAAGTCAGACTGAACGCGCTGGAGACGGACTCTACTGAGCGCGCTCCGTGCAGCTTTCACAGCAATGAATGAGTGAATGAGACGCCATCTTTGATCTCACAATACATGCACGCTAGCAACAGTAACTGTGTGTGTGTGTGTGTGTGTGTGTGTGTGTGTGTGTGTGTGTGATTTTGGACACTAACAGAGAAACAGGAAGTACAGTGTGAAGGGCGGCGGGTTGTTTGGTGCTTCAGCTAATGGCTCCACTGCTGAATAATTACAGTCAGACCCTGCTCTGCTAATGGATGCTCACATGACACACACACACACACACACACACAAGGAACCATGTGCATGTGTTTACACACACACACACACGCACACACACACACACACACAGACGCATGCAATTACAATAAGACATGAGATGTGCACACACTCATAAATGCACAAACACACAAACAAATACACACGATTACAAAAGGACAGGGTGTAAATGAGCTTTCACACACACACACACACACACAGTGCACACATATATACATGTAGGCACACACATCTCAATAAAAGGGAGGCTTAAATGAGATTCGTCTCTCTCTCCATCTCTCTCTCTCTCACACACACACACACACACTCTTCCTGTCGGTGAGTGAAGTGTCAGGTTAAGCAGAATGAATGGACTCGCTCTGAAAACACAAATTGCAAAGTAAACAGATTAGAGTGAAAACAGACTCCTCCACTCCTCCACCCCCTCAAACCACTCCATCTCTCCATCATCCATCGTCCTCGTCCCTCCCTGCACCTCCCTCTCTCTCTCTCTCTCTCTCTTTGTCTCTCTCTCCCTCAGTTTACAGTCGCAGCAGCATTCAGAACAGCCAGATTTCAGATAGTAATCACTGTATTTCAGTAGATTCGCCTGCAGAGGCGAAGTCCATTCGCACAAAGTTCAACTTTGGGGAAACTCTGGCACTCAGACTTGTGCAGTTTATCAAATAACAGCAGCACAAACTGCTCCAGGACAGAGACGCGGTTCTGCAGCCGCTCGTCAGCTGGGTCCAAGCTGCAAATGCTGCTGGTAAATAAAAACTTATTAGCGACACGTTGCAAGCAAACGCTGCTGCTTTCTGGCCTGCACAGGAACAAAGCGCTCTCCGGACTGACAGACTGACACGGGAACACACGATTAGGAGACTCTGCTGATGATTTTTGCAAGTTTTGCCACTTTTAACTGTCTCCTAGCAGCGTCTGAGAGACAAAGCATCATCTGTTCTTTTCTAATATTGTTCAGATTTGTTTTCTCAGTGCTTTAAAAGCAGATTGGGAGCATATTTGCAGCTCATTTAGACGATAAGAGGTACTTTGTGTCTGGACTCAATACAGTTGGATCTGTTATCAGTATTTCCTGGGCACCAGCAGCAAGAATCAGACACTTTATCAGAGCGTCTGAAGTCTCAGTGTGATATTTACTCTATATCATGACCTCAAAAACTAAAACAGTATCTGTGGCAGGTGTATCATTTCTGCTATTAATCCCACTGCGTTACGCTTTATAGATGCAGAAAGTCGGGGATGATGCAGAGCGACGCATCCTGAGTGTCTGGAATCTCAATTTACTCCCTGACGATGTCTCTGCGGCGAAATAAAGCAGATTTTAGTGCAGATGCAAAGAAAATAAAGACAGAAACAAATTAAAAACGTGAAATATCAGTTTCTCTAAGCTGCGCTGCAGAGACGTGGAGATCCTCCTGTGTCGAATGGTTAAGTGGTGATGGTTCCTACTGAACTGATGTGAACTGAAACTGACCACATGCTCAGACTGATCATATGTTAGACTGATTTCATACTGACGACACTGAGCAGGGAGTTTGTGCTTTGACCGATTCTGACGTGCTCGTGACGAGGTAACGAAGCCGCACTGGAAACAGGAAGTGCTGCAGCTTGCAGGTCGACGAGGCTGCAGACGTCAAGTTGAACCGTGTGTATGCATCATGCAGCACGATGCGTGGCAGGAAGCTGGCTAACATTAGCCCGCTATAATCATTAAATTCACCACATGCTCAATGGCTACCGGCAGCTTTTAAGGTGGAACGTTCTCTTGCATGTTACTCAGTGCATGAGACAATGAGAATCAGTCAAAACACCTTGAATGTCAACATCACGGTGTCTCCGTGTGTCTCCGTGTGTCTCCGTGTGTCTCCGTGTCTCAGTGGGCTCTCCTGAGCGTCAAACGTCAGATCTCTGATGTTTTAAATCAGTGTTTCTGAACTTTGAAGCTCATGCGTCTGGTCAACACTGACATACCGCCTTAAATGGATGTCTCTCTGTCTGACTATGTGTCTTCCTCCGGCTCTCTCTCACTCTCTTTTCAGCTCGTCATCAAATCTGGTAACATGCAGCGACACACATACACACACACAGTTGTACAGTCATGCTAGTAAACATACACTCATAAACACGCACAGATTGCAATCAATATGCAATTTCCCCTCTGTGTATAAAAGATGGACCTACTTGGAGGCTGTCCCGCCGCTTTTGAGTAACGACGCGTCCACATGAAGTGCTGCTATAATTCTCATAACTGCACTGCTCGGCCCCTAAATTGTGATAAAAAGGATTTCATCTTGTGGGCAGATGCAGGCGCCTGCGGCCGAGGGAACGAGCGCTGATTTATCCCCGACTTCCTGCTCGTCTCCTGCTCCTGCACTGAAAAGCACGAAGGCAGAGAAACGGATTATCTGATGTTGGAGCGCTTTAACACAAAGGAAGCGGCTCGGCCTGCAACGCTTCGGAGCTGCTTCCTGGACCAACCCACCAACCGGCACACCTGTCTTTCTGCTCCTTTATGTGATGCACTGAGGTCAGTGGTTTTACAATGGTCCACATGCTCTGGAGCACAATGTAAATACTAGCAGCAGCTTCAGTGACTCTGATGTTTTACTGATGATGCAGCTCAGGGTTAAAACAGAGCAAAGGTTAAATTACCTTCAGATCAGAGGGGTTCATCCTCTGGGGAGCAGAGCTCGTTTTGTATCGTGTTATTCAAACTTCCTGGAGTTTCCAAATCAGCCGTGGCTATCATGTCCTGACCCTGCTGGGAAGGTGTTGCAGGAGGAGCTCAGGGGTTTCTGGGAGAATCCAAACCAGCCAAAGCCTTTAAACGAGACAATGGCGGCGGCGGCAGCGGCAGCAGAGCGCGCCGGTTCGCGAGCCGCCAACAGGCAACAATTCAATTAAACCACACAGCCGGACGCACAGCGGCCCCGTGTTCGCTGGCAGCGCCCGTCCCCGCCGTCTACAGACATCCTGCTTGACTGGACGAGCCTCCGGAGGGCTGAGCTTTAGGAGCCCACAAGTCCAGCACATTACATAATGAACCCGGCCGCCGGGACCGGTCCATTCTCGTCTCCCAGGCAACAGGTGAATTTCAACAATGCACATTTGAGAGGCTCACAGATTTCCTGGAATACAATGCCCCGTCCTGCTGCCAAGCGTTTATGGTAATGCTCCATTCAGTGGAAGAATGGCGGATTAGTGCAGCGATGGAGCTGGATGAGCTCCACGTCCGTCCTGCCGCCGCCACCGCCGCCGCTGCTGCTACAGGAGCCGCCGGGCCTCGAGCAGCCGCTGCCAAATGATGGCCCCGGGCCGAACCTGAACATGATGGGAGGGGTCGCGGGGCCGTGTGGTGGTTTCAGGGGCTGTTTTTATGTTTGCAGTGTTTCAATTAACACACATTCGTGCTCACTGTGCAGACGAACAGCGTTTTCCCAGAAGGCCTCTGGAGAGCGCCCAGAGTTTCTGCTGTGAGCTGTGATTTGATGCAGCCCTGAAATTTGCATCTGTCACATGTTTGAGGAAACTAATGAAACTGTTATCAGCAGAGTGCACGCTGCATGCACGATATGATGAGATGCATCTTTATCTGACCCCATTTAAACAAATTTCTGCAGTTTTTCATTTACTGATGCATATTTTGGGATAACATTAGAATTATTTTGCATCATCTGCACATTAAGAAAATTATATTTTGTGCATTTTCTTTTAGATTTTTCTTTCAGATTTTCAGACGTTTCCTCAGCAAAGTTCGACTGTCAGTGATCTCACGAACATTGTCAGATTTTAGCAGCCACTCCTGGTTTGTGTCTGTCTCTTAAGGTTGATTCATTCCAGTTTTTATGCAGCTTGAGTGATCAAAATGCAGAAGAGAGTCAGACGGCAACGGCGCGTCACCTCTACATCAGCTGCCAGACTGCCAGACGTACACAGTGTGATCCAGGAGCAGTTGGATATCCACGGCGCGTCGTCTCAGCCGCACTAAAAGAAAGTTAAACTTCTGTTGTCGTCTCAGGTTTTTTTCCTTTTTCGTCATTTCGCTGTGCCCTTGGTGTTTACTGTAGATGGATTTTGTCTATCAGAGAGGCTGAGTGATGGCCGAGACTTTTAACAAGTTAGTTTTCTGCTGTTATTGCTGCAGGCCGGGGCGGAGCGGTCCTGGGAGAGTCGGGGCTCGCTATCTGGAGTCAGAGCGCGAGAAGAGATTTAGATGTGATTCATACTTTCAGCTCTTCATCCTGACTGAGGACGAGCTGCAGCAGGCAGGAGGTGATCGACATCATCGGCCCCAGAGCGGTGGACTGAGCTCTGAAACCAAACACGCCTGTCATCCTGCAAACCGGAAAACCTAGTCCCAGACCTCAGCCTGGATCTGGAGACCGATCCTGACCTCAGCTGATCCGTGTGTGGTCTGAGCTGAAACAGCGATTCAGCAGCGATGTGACTCTGAAGCTGCTTTCTGAAACACATCACTGTATTAAAGCAGAGACTCAGCTTCAATGCTCTGCAGAGACTCTGGAGTCACAGCAACACATCACTGTATTAAAGCAGAGACTCTGGAGTCACAGCAACACATCACTGTATTAAAGCAGAGACTCAGCTTCAATCATCAGGAGCAAACATCCTGATGCTGACACGTTTGTGTTTGTCAACAACAACAAGCTCGTCTGTGAATCAGGGACAGGTCTTAACCTTGTCGGTAAATCCCGGGTCGGTTCCCAGCCCCTTGAGAGGTCCGGAGTGACACATGACAAGCTGCCAAGTCTCGAGCCACTCAGCCCACGAGTCGCCTGAAGTCTGGAGTCGCTAACGTCTCAGGTTCAAACCAAGTCCTCCATCTTTATGACTCCAGCCTGAGTCCAGATCAGAACTTTCAGTCCAATATTAGCTGTATTGTGTCACTTCCTGTCACTGACGGTCAAAACTCAGTTGAACTGAGGACGCGTTTAACTCCATCTTTGAGTTTTAGGTTGGATCTAAGAGGCGCTGTCACACCCAACTTCATCCACCCTCTGCTATCAGGGATGGCCTTCCCATATTGCAGCCAGGCACACACTCACACACACACACGCCGTCTTTAGACAGCGGAGTGTCAGCAGTGAGGATGTCGAGGCCGTCGCCGCTCTGAGCTGAGCGCCTCGACGAGCCTGGCAGCAGAATATCTTTGTTTCGTCCTTTTCCTCGGAGAAGCTGCCGGCTGTCAGCGCTGCAGACCGGTCGGCTCTGCTGGCTGTCACCTACGTTCTGTACAGGAAACTATCACTGACAGCTGTCAGACCCCTCCTCCTCCTCCTCCTCCTCCTCCTCCTCCTGGCATCGCTCCTGCCGGCTGACACTGGCCTGACACCGGCCATGATGCCAGCTCGGTTACGTCTCATCCATAAAGCATCACGCCGCTGATACTGCACCTAACTTGCATGCAGAAAGTAGGAAGTGGATGTTTTAGTCTTTCCCCCTCAGTGACGCCCACAGAGTTTATTCTTGGAGGAACTCGGTCAGCGTATAAACGGGGAAAACTGCAGATTCAGTCGAGGGCGAACCGTCAGCGGTTTCTCCATGTCAGCAGTGATAAGGAGGCGTCAGAGCTTCAGGGCTGAGGTGTCACCTGCGGGGGGAAACTCTCTCTCTGTCACCTGCTGCCAACCATCTCCCATCACCCCTCGCTGGGTTGTGTCTCCACCGGCAGTGGCGGCGGCAGGGGGTGAGGCAGGAGCCGGTGGGTGATGGCTTTATCGCAGCAGGAAGTGGCCAGAGGGAGGTTTGACTGCTGGAGTCACACGGACTCTAAAGTGACTGGTCAGAGCTCGAGTCAGGTTATTGGATGATATGGTACTTAAAGCCGAGCGGGACTGTTTCTAATGTGTTCAGGGCCTTGGGCAGGAGCTTCTTTCGGCCCCATGTTGAGTCAGAAACACTCAGCGTGGAGCCTGAACGACAACTCAACTGAACAATCTGAATGTGACAGCTTCAGCAGAGCATGAAGCCTCTTTTTACTGCACAAACACAGATTTATCTGCCGCCTTTTGAAAAGCACCGTTTGTCTAAACGACACCGGGTATCTATGATTTTAATGCAGGAGCAACATGTCGATGAAATTAACGAGCCTGTATCATCTTCTGGTGCAACCTACAAGTCAAGTTTGCTCTTTTATACAATAAAAACATCATGACTGTGGGATTTAATGAGCAACAACCTCTCTGAGAGCCAGTCGTGCAGGAATTATTCCTTCATGTAAACATCTCTGCAGTTTATATTTATCAGTTTTCAGTATTTTCTACATTAATTCACCTTATTTTCTATTTTTTTGCATGAAAACACTTTTGCATGCACTCTGGACTCTGCAGGTGGTTTTAGTTAATACCTGTGTCCACAGTGAAACACCTGCACAACATGAAAACATCAAAATCTTTGATTCTTTGTCTTCTTTGTGCATAAAAACAGGTTAATGACGACAAAAACAATGCAAGAATTATGAGTTTACCAATTAAATGTGGACACAACGTGCACATCTCACAGGAACCTGCACAAGAAACAGTGGAAGAACATGGAACTGAACTTCAACGTCTCAGAAAAGTTGGATTTCCTGCAAAACTCAATAAAAGAAAATCTGAAATATTTCAAATAATCTGTTCAAATATAAAAATAGAAAACTAAAACTGCATTCTTCTGTGCAGACTGAGGAAGCATGTTCCATGAGAGATGATCCAGAGTTCGGTGCAGGTTCACGTCACCGACACGTCAAGGCCAAAGACAACTTGCGAATGATGTTCAGTTTACAGCATCTGAAGAAAATGACACGTAAGAGATCAAATCAAAGGGTCATCGGTCGGCATCAGGTGCACAGAAAGGCTGCTGGGCCGGTCGCTGCTCCACCACATATCAGATGGATTGCAACGAGCATCTGTGCAGAGGTTCGGCGTCTCCAGAGGATGAATCACACAGTTCACAGCCTGGATGTTGACACACAGGAGACATGTGGTTCATACTTTCAGGCCAATCTCTGATAAACTTGGATAGGCTCTTCTCATTGGCTGCAACTACTCAGTAACTTTGTCGCTGTTAGCATTTAGCTAACAGCACCAATGAGCCCAACTTCAGCTTTGCGGAGATGCGACCGTGGTTGTAGCTGCAGATGAAGTGTTTTTACTGTGTCATGCATGTCAGTTCAGAGAGCGACGATGACGGTCAGAGCCTCCGCAGCCTGTGCGACCTAGCGTCTTTGGACCCAGGTGTCCTGACTGCGTCGTATCCGGAGTTCCTGTTCGCCGTCTGCAGGTTTACCGCTGCCACTAAATCAGGGGACGTCATAAATAAGCGCCGCGGGCTCATTTGTTCCCGAACGAAGCGGTGCAAACGGTTACTGCATGCGACGTGTCATGTTTATGACAGCATTACAGAGACTTTATGATGTCAGGAGTGCGGGGGTGAGCGGCGGCAGGAGTTGTTTCTCAGCGCTTCGGTTTATTTACCAGGGATAACAGACACATCTCAGACGCCGCTCCTCTGGGATAACATATTCATGGATGACACACTCGGCTCATTTCACGGGAGAGGCGGATAGATTGCTGCTCTCCTTTCTAACTATCCAATCGCTCTTTGTTAAACAAGGCACAAACCCAATTACAAAGTGCCACACGCTGACAGTTTATTAACATCATCGCTGCGAGAGAGAGAGAGACAGAGAGGCCGGAGCTGCTCAGTGGCGGCGGCGGCGGCGGCAGTGGTGGGGGGTGTAGTCTGCTCTTCCTGTTTGAAGTGCAGGGATGAAAGATTGTCCTTTTATTCAGAAAAGAAGGTTTGTGTGTGGAGAGGCCGGACAGGTGATCAGTTACACTTCATATTCATCTTCACTGTTTTTAGAGAATGTGAGGGAAAACAAGCCCAACGCCTCGGGTCAGTGTTTCCTGTTCTGCAAAGAGCTCGCAAAAGGCTAATGGAGTAATATTTCTGTGCTGCGTCTGATCTCAGCCTCTGATCACTTCATTAAACTGATGTTGATGAATGCACAAAGCAGCCGGGGCGCGAGCAGACGCAGCAGATGCATCTTAATCAAGGAGAACAGGAGAGGAAGGTGGGATGCATGTAATCGCTCACTCACTTCCTCCCCTCCTTTCCGCCTCCATCCTCACTGTAATGAACTCATTCATGACTGAGCAGATCTGCCACTTGCCGAAAAATGAAGAGGAACAGGTAGGAGACCTGAGCTGAGACCGCCACTGCCGCCGTTGTACCGAGCATATGGGGCTTCCCACCCGTTCAACCAGGGGCCCATGACTGATCCAAATACCCAATTTAAAGCCTCTCTGCTTTTACTGTACAGGGACCCAAGAAAAGGAAAAAACATGTATAATTTAGTTTCCAAAGGGGACAAACGGGCTGAAACGGCAGCTCTGTTGAACCTCCAGCAGGAAATTAAAGGCGGAGGCTGTTTGAGGCATCGCTCGAACCTACGAGCAAAGCTTCACTCCATTACGTCGTCAGCATTCACAGCGCGAGGAGAGTAACCACCTATCCTGTTCGACGCCGCGTCAGTCGCCGCTCTCCAGACCTAAAGCTGCTGTTCTGTGTCGCTGTGTCCACTCGCTGGGATGATGCAGCCCGTTAACTCGTGGCCTGTCAGGCTTAAAAACATGGTTGTTTAAGGTTCAGCAGCTCTGCACAGTTCTGATTTCAACTGAATCTGAAGATTAGGGAAATTAGATTAACAGCAGATTAGAAAGCTTTGGGACCTGAGCCGCTGTGTTTGTGTTTCAGTGGGAAACAGCAGATCATCAGATGTTTGCTCAGACATGTTGGTCTGATGCATCACTTACTTTAACTTCAGAAACACTAGAGGGAAGATCCCATTCGTGGTCTGAATGTTGATGCATCCACTGATTTCTTACTGTTTGCATTGAACTTTGGGTTTAACCAATCAGAACAACCCAGGCTAACCTCCACTTTCAGTTTTCAGTGCACCGGCTGCACCTTTAGTGTCTTTTTGCGAAGATCAAGTCGGGTGATGTGGTCTAAAGAGTGAGACTCTGCACATGGTGGAGGTCTGGGTGGATGGATGCATCGTGGAAATGCAGGACCAAGTCAGTGTTGACAGATTTTAACCAAAAACATGTTTTGTTTCTGGGAGTTTCATGAAAGTCGGTCAGACCCTGAAAAACAAAACAATCTGTAGTTTTTGGAGTTTTTCCATCCAAAAACAGTTTTTGTTGCGTCTACCTCTGCTTCTCCCTCCTTCACGTGTGCCTGCACAGATGTATCTGAGGTCAGCGGCGACAGGAAATGAACTTGGATCCATTTGCAGTTTGCAGCAGTTTGCGGGCTTTGTGGGCACTTTAATGGGGCCGAGGTCGCCGGCGAATGGAGCGAAACTGGGCCTGAGTGGCATCTCTGCAGGTTATAGGTTATAGTTTATAGACTGAAGAGAGCAGACACTCAGGTGGTGTAAACACTCTCGTTACCGTGTGTGTGTACCGTCCCATCAGATCATCTGCAGGCTGCAGATTACATAGAGCAGATGATGCTCTAACACGGTGGCATTAAAGAGGAAACTCGTGGTGTTAATAGAGACGGAGCAGTCTGCTCTTCACTGAGTGTTTGTATGTTTGTATGCATGGATGCACCAAAGCACCCGGCGCTGCTCCGTGCTCTGGCCCGGTGCTGGACAGCTTGTTTGGGAGACTTACCGTACGGCGGCCGGAGCCCCCGACGCTTTCTGCTGCGGCGAGCAGAAACAAATGTGAATCATAAATCTGGCGCACGGCTCGCCCGGGGGCCGACGGCAGGTTTACAGCCACTCTGGGGGGTAGGGTGGGATGGGGGGGGGGGGCTCTTTGTGGGCTGGGCCAGCCATTAAAATGGGCCACATGCCATTAGAGTGGACACACTGAGGCATAATGTTGTATAATTTCCCTCTGCTTTAGACCGATTTATTATTCATTTCTCCTCCCGCAGGAGGCGAGTCCTGGCCACGCACCCCAGGGAGAACAGGCAGGAAGAAGCCTAATAGGTTAGTGTGTGTGTGTGTGTGTGTGAGCTATGTATACACGTGGTCTAAGCTGAAAACCCACTTACACGTAACAGTTGATGATGTTCAGACAGACGGACGAGCAGGATTCACTCTGCAGCGTCTGTTTGACCCCGCCGCTCTGCCTTTAACTGAAAACTTTAAATGACTTTTGCTTTTTAAAGTTAAATCTGAGACAAAAGAAAGACGAGAACTGAATCCAGCATCGCCCTCCTACTCAAAAACATCTTGCATCTTTGCTTCGAGGGTCAGGCTGTCAGTGGAGAGAGCTGCAGCGTTTGGAGGCATCTGAGGGAGGAGACTCAGCACCAGCCACCTGAAAACACAGTTTCTCAGCTGCAGCAACACAATCGTCGCTCTGCATCCGCCCTACTCATCTTCTTCTCCTTCTCCTCCTCCTCCACAGTGACGGTGCAGCTGAAGGGTCTCTGCTCTGACACAGTGGAGGAGGTCCAGAGGACGTCACAGGTGGAGCTTCACAAGGTCACAGAGCAGGACTTCAGGGAGAGATCAGAGCGTGGCAGGAGCTCTGGGAGCAGAGCATCACTGCACAAGGTCACTACTCTGCAGGACGGTGGACAGGGTTACTGCTCAGACTGTTTCGGCTTCTTCTGCATCACCATATTTATGTTTTGGACGTGATGTTTGGACCTGTCTGCTCTCCAAAGATGTTAATGGGAAGGTTCGGCGGATCGCCTGCAAGCTGAATGTGATGTTAGCGTGTGCTCCTCCATGTAAAGAGTTATAGTCAAATGGATGAGACTGGATTGAGACTCCATGAGAAGACGTATCAGTGTCTGAGCCTCTGATTGGCCATGAGCACAATGTAAACAAACCTCTGCTGGTAGCTTCTAAGCTAACCGTGGCTAACGTGCTGCCTCCACGTGTGTGTGTGTGATCTCATGCTGAATGCAGCTGAAGTGAAGCCTGAAACTGAGCTAATGTGGGAAAGAGAGCCTCTGAGTTTGATTGAAACAGGAAGTGGTGTCAGACGGCCTGTTGCGCCCTCAGGGTGAGGTCAGAGGTCCCAGCATCGCGCTCAAGGGCACGTCATGAGGTCGGAGGACGTCCAGCTGCCGTCACCTCCGGGCCGCCGCGTCCCAACCTTTTTATTCTAATACAATTATTGTATTTGGCAGCTGAGCAGGTTCTTTTTTATTTCAGCTCATGTTGGCAGTTTGCCGTCATTAGTCAGCCGTTAGTGAGGGGGGACAGAAGACGGAGGACCTGCCACTCATCCACATCCATCACACCATAACAGGACACAGAGGAAGAGGGAAAACCAACAGTTTGAACTGTTTAGTTTGGAGAAATGGTCGAATCAAACCCTGAAACCCTGATATAATGACGTTTCCTTGAGATGCTGAGTCGTCCTGAGTTTCTGTCCTCCATGAAGCAGCATGGCCGCTGCATGTTGCTGTTCTCCATCAAAAGGCCTTTCTTCTCACATGGGAGCTAAAAAGTGAAATTCAGTCCTGAGAGAAGCGATTGTCTGCGGCCTCGCCATCCAGCGAGCGGCGAGCAGCCGCCGCTTTAAAGCTGCGAGACGCTCAGCGCTGCTTCGTTTAATCCTCCTGAGAAGACGGCCTGAGAGGGGAGGAATGTGCCGGATCAAACGACCCCTCGTCTCCAGTTCGGAGGACCAGAACAAGGACGCTCTGTTCTTCACGGGGGGATTCTCAGGTAACCGGAGCCGCCGCCCCCTCGGACACTTTCCCCACGCCGGATCACTTTTCCCACCTGAAGCCGGGCCTTGTCCCGCACTAAACGAAGTGATGTAATTAGTCCCCGGGACACAAAGACTTCAACGGCCCCTCCTCGGCCGGCGCAGCGGGGACAGACGTCTCAGTGACTCATTAGGAGACAACAGATTAGATAACGGCGGTCTAGGATGTCCCCCGGCCCGCCGTCCACCTGCCGACAGGTGAGCTGGCCGCGAGCCCCACCCCCCCACTTCTCTTACAACTCTCATTACCTGTCCGGAGCAGAGGTCGCGATCCCTCCCACGGGACCTGCTAATGGATGTAAGAGGGGCGGGCGAGTTGTTCAGCGACGGGGTCGAGTTTCGGAGGCGACGAGGGCAAAGAGCACCGTGGAGAACTGCGAGGGCGGGAGGAGGGGAGGAGGAAGGAAACAAGCTCGGGATGAAAGAGGAGATGAGGAGATTTAATTGGATGGTGATGGATACTGACCACACACACACACACACACACACACACACACACACACACTCCGACCGCTTCTCTCTGAACACACACACACTGATGTTTAAATGATCCAGGATTTGACGTCTTGGATCCACATCCATATTCAGGGTGTGTGTGTGTGTGTGTGCACATGAGCGTGTGTGTGTGTGTGTGCGCATGAGCGTGTGTGTGTGTGTGTGTGTGTGTGTGTGTGTGTGTGTGTGTTATCTCCATGCACCTGAAGTCTCACAGCTCACAACATTCAGAGCGAACAAGTGTTCAGCTGTAAAAGCATGAGGTTTGAAGCTGTATCCGCATCGTCATTATTATTATTATTCATAATAATACTAATAATAACAATAATACTAATAACTAGATATTAAAAGAGTTTTTCTATTAATTAATTCTATTCTAATCTATTCTAATTAATTCATTATTATTATTATTAATTTCACTACATTTCAAGACTTTACGACCAAGAAACTCTCAGAGCAACAGGAAGTGACGAGCCAATCAAATCATTCAGATGCACTCTGTGCATCGAGACAGTGAGCGTGGGTCGATGTCAGGAGTCTGAAAAGTCGTTTGACTGCAGCGACGCTGAAAACAGCTTCATTAATACACAAACCCTCACGTGTTCAAGCTTCTCAGCTGAAAACCAGTTGGTCTCTGGTGCAAATCGATAATTAAAAGCAGCGGCATGAGGCGTCACCACGCTGATCTTCGCTCTCAAAGCCGCTTGGTCGTCTTTTCAAAACGCTGCTTCATGAAAGAAAAGCAGGAAACAGGCTGAGAGATGATTCTGCGTCAGGACGTCGTTTAATCCAGGCGCTAGTGAAAGAAGATGTTGCTCAGAGAAGCTCGGAGCTCGGAGGTGCAGCTTTGTCTCCAGTCTGACGGGGTTGCTGCTGCAGATCGGTCACATGATGTGGTCACATGATGTGGTCATGCTGTCACTGTTGTTTTTGTTTTTTATACATTTGAACAACAAAATGAGACAAACAAAATGCATAAAATGAAAACCTATTGGCATAAAACAGCTTTTTTGGCTGCTCTGTCATTTCTCTGCATTCACACCTGATGCACCGTCAGCATCTCTGCGGTCCAGTATCGTCTCTCTAACGTTCGGTGACCTGGATATTAAAGGTCACTAATCAGATCGTTTAATGTTGCTTAATAAGCCTGAATCTTCTCGAAAAACACCTAAAATATCTACATTCATCTCATTTTCTCTCAGTAATTTGCACATCAGCTGCTCAAGGTCAGCCATAGAAACCCAAATACCCGACTTATGATTCGAATGCATGTCATTGCCGGCGTGGTCCTCGCTGAGTGACGGGCAGCTTTGAGTCATCCCTGCTGGTCTGGAGTCCCTGTTACAGAGCTAAGTGATTAAAGTGAGTGAACAGAGCGAGCCGTTTGTGTTTAGGGTGTCGTGCAGGTGAACAAGTCTTTAACTGAAGCCTGAGTGACGCCCACCCGGCAGAGCGGGCTGACACCTGAATGGCGGCAACCTTCAACACGTCGAAACACCAGAAATCAACCTCGGCGTCTTCGGCTTCCAGCGTCTCTCACCACTTTTTCCAAATTTGAAAGTATGAACCGCAGCAGCTAACTTTGTGTTTCCTCAGACGACCCTCTCCTCACTAACACTGCCACTTTAGGCCCACATAATATATGCTAATGTATGTAAACTGAATCAATTCGTTCCATCAGCATAAAGAAAAAGAAAGGAAAAATCATTTTTGGTGGCTTTTACCCTCCACTGCGTCTGTGATACGAGGACCCGCTGATGGCTCCGCAGTTAAAATATGGAGTCTAATCCGTCTCCAAAACGCCGTCCAGGTCGACGAGCTCATTTAAAACTTCCTGACAGACAGGACTGACAGCTGATCCTCCGAATAAATGGAGCGGCTCGTCAAAAGGAAGACTTGTCAGGGGAGGGCGAAGACGGCGGCGGCGGCCACGACTCTGAAACCCCCTCCACCCGCCTGTGGCCGCAGGCTGTGAAGCTCAGAGTGAGAGGAATTGATGATAAAATGAGTTTTTGAATATGGAGTGAGTCCTTTTTAAACCCAATTCCTCCTGGTCTTGCCCCAGAAATACAGATCTGACATGTCGGAGGGAGACAAAGAGGAAAAGAATCAAGGGCAAGCCAATCACATCCTGTCAGGAGGAGGAGGGCGGGGCTAGTGAAGCGCCTCTCTGAGCCGCTGACATGTCGCCTCGTCCTTCATCTGCAGCTCTCTCTGTTTCATTTGTTAATTAGCATCGACTCGTGTGTTGCACTGTTTGCTTGACACCATTCGAGCGTTCAGTCTGCTCTGATCGAGCCAGCAGCAAAGAGCCTCTGGTACCAACGCAGCCTCTGCCAACTGTTTACTTCCTGTCTGATACCACGGCGAGCTGCTGAGTGCACGTTATCGAAGTGATACCAGGCGTCATTGCTCCGTTCACGCTCGACCAACAGAGACGCAGGCAGTCGGACGGCGGCGGTTTCCGGTTTAAATGTTTGCTTCCATCGCTGCAAGTTTCACAGAAATCACCTGCAGCAGGAGAGCTGACGCCGAGCTGCTCAGGTAATCGGTGGTTCTGGTTGGTGAAGCCCGACCTGCTCGCACTCCACGCTCACACAGACCTTTGCTCAAGCTGCCAGCCTGAGTCAGCTTCTCATCAGATCCAGAGTGATTTTAGTAAGAATTAACTTTAAAAACACAATATTTGTGAATCAGATCGGATCATTGAGGTGGTTTGGAGAAGGTGTAACGCTATAAATCATCTTTGGTGTCAATCACGATGAATCCAAAGTGACTGAAGCACATCCGTCCGAGCAGAGCGTCGTGGAGGCAGGTACAAACTGTCTGCTGGCTCTGCAGGTGGAAGCATCTCTGAAGGCTGAAGCTGCACCACCTGCATGATCTGATGAAGATGACTTGATGAAGCAAAACTGATTTGCGTGCAGTCTGAACAAAGACAAGATCCTGAACCAGGATTTAAAGTTTGCAGGGGTGCAGAAAACACAGCTTCTAACAGCAGAACCACCGTCCCTGTGCAGTCGACAGCAGCGACTTGATGCACAACACGATTCTCTCTGAAGGTTTTAAATCCGGTGCACCAGAGAGTCTGACTGAATTTCAGTCCATCTCAGCTCTGTGCATTTGTACATAATTTCTGTTTAACGTGACATATTTAATAGATAAATGCAGCCTCATACTGACCAGTGTTATTCTCCCTTTAGTAGCCTAAAGCTCTGAAACAGCACGTCGTTGTTTGACAGTCAAATCCATTGTACGGCTCTTTGTTGTGGTGATACCGAGGTTTCACGGTGACTGACATGTTCAAACCAAGTCTATTTTATTTCTCATTTTATTTAATGGCTGCACCGTTCAATCAAACGGAAATGCTGCAGATGTGTTGTGCATCGTTTTAGACGTGTTTCCACAAAGTCCAGCCCGCTGGACCGTAAAATAAAGTTCAGCGGTTTGCAGCGAGTTTGCACGGATTGACCCACTTCTCTCAGAACAGAGGCCCGGTGAAGACGCTGCAGAGCGAACGAGCAAAGGAACACGAAGAATCGCGTCGAGCTTTGAAGAATGAGCAACTTCCAACCTGACGAACAGCGAGAAGTTACACACAGCCGATGTTACGACGGCGTTTAAACGTCTTCAGCATGTTTTTAAAACACCAGTGATTCTCAAAAAAAGTCCTTTATTTATTTTGCGTGTTTCTCAGTCAGTGCAAACTCATGTGCACCTGTTGTCTCATTAAACTCAGTGTCCTGTCTGTTTCCACAGCTCTGTTCCAAATACCTGCAGCAGTGTCAGCGCTTCCTGGTTTCTCACATGAATGAACTGATAAATATGCAGTTTTAACCATTTCAGGTCACATCCTCGTTAATATTGGTCACACTTTAAACAATAAACCCAAAATGTGCGTGATAAAAACTCCTGGACTGTTGTTTTTTGCTTCATGTATGTTGGTTTTAATGTGTCGTGTTAAGATGGAGCAGCACATCTGTAATGACTGACTGACGGAGAGCAGCAGCAGCAAACCTGCCTTGTTGTTTCACTGATGAACCTGTTGTTGCAAAGACTGATATTAAATAAAGCCTGTGAGCTGAAGTTTCACTTCAACATGAATATTTATGGTTTTCACTGCTTCACTTTTCTAAATTTAGTCTCGCTGTAACCTACACGGCCCGACTTTTAGACCTGCAAACCAACAAATCCGTGTTTTCTGGGATTTCGTCCAGAACGGTGGATCTTTCCTCCACGAGAGGCCAAACGAGACGCTCAGACGACTTCCTCCAAGATGACTCGTCTAACAGACTCGAGGCCTGACTCGGTGTCCGTCTTTAAAAACTCGCTGAGCTCTCGCAGGAGGAGCGAGCCGCTGTGGCCTCGCCTTTAGACGCCAAAATCAGGTTCCTGTCCATAATCAGGCGCGTGGACGTGCAGAAAGCAGCAGCCATGTTGGATCGAATCACTCACCCCTGCTCTCTCTGTCTCTCCCTCTCTATCCCACTTTGCATTAAATCCACCATTAGATTCGCTTGGTACCACCGGAGCTTGTAGGCAATAAAACACATTGTTAAAGTGACATGTAATTACCCGGCCTCTCTTTTGACTAATTAAGTCAGCGCTGCCTATTCTGTGGAATGCATAAGGAAGTCAGGTGATCAATAACAGCGAGGGGGGGAGACAAGCTAATTTCTCAGCGCTCGGATTGCTGAATCCTGCAATATCCCGTGTTTATTATCGCTCCGGGTGAGCGGCGGCCAGTCCGCTCTGACATCATCATCATCATCATCATCATGCATGGAGCTCCACGCCACGCGGCTCTGACACGAACACGCGGATCAGAGAGTGATGTTCCACTGCGATGAAACAAGATCCTTTTTAATTTCATGCGGCCGTAAACTGCCAGTCACGTTGACGATGGGAGCGGGATTAGCTCGATACGCGGCGTTGGGCCAATCTACAGTATTTCATGGCTTCGTGGCTGACGCAGGCGAGCGTCAGAACAGGACAATTATAACGGCGACACGTGTAAAACTGATTGATGGATGTGTCCGAGCAGAGGCGAGATGAGCTGACTCCGCCCATCTGGTGTTCCCAGCAGATTAAAACAAACTAACCTGACACAGACCCACAGGGCTGACACCGCAGTGACTGGAGATGTGAAGCCAAAGCAACTAATGAAGCAGCAACACGTCGTTAATTACACTGTCCAGGTTCACCTGAAACAGGAAGTGGAGTGTTTCCTGTTTGTTGTTTACTGCAGCCGATGATGCGACGGTGTGTATCACGCCGTCTCGCCATGCAGCTAGCCGTCTTATTAGCTGACTCTGCACGACCGGCACCTCCTGCTGACCGAACACAGCCTTCAAGCCCGAAGGAGGCAGGTTTGATGCTAACATTAGCTGTGCTACCTGAACTAACCAGTAAAGCTAATAAGTAGCAGCCACTGTCACAAGGTGTTAGCAGTTATTAGCAGCAACAAATGCTAACAAGCTAATGACAAACCCTAAAATATCTATAAAATGCTTTCAAAACTGATTTTTCTGTGATTTTAAGGCCTGAAATTTGCTTCTGATGGACAAAAACATGGACTCAGGCCTCGTTTGGACTGACAGCGATTGTGGAGTTTGGACTTCTGGGCATATTGTGAACACGAGAGCTTTCCAAAGCCCTGATCCAAGTCAAATGTGCCAAATTCTCCATTATAAAGGTTAAAAATGACCCCACTGTCGTCTGAATTCAAAGAAATGATTTGCCACAACCTGGACGTTAGAGAGAGTCTGTGACACGTGGTTTTGTGCTGTTGACCAATCACAGAACATCTTCCCAGTGTTTCTGAACTAACTCTGATGCTGTGGCTCCTCTGGACGGACCGAGAGCACCATCATTAACCAATCAGCAGCCGGAAACACGACTGAGCTGTGGAGGAATAACAGCCAATCAGTGATCGCCACAGTTTGACCTTCTCCTTTGTTTAAATCCTAAATGATCTCTGATCAGTTAACCCTAAAAACCTTTAACTTTAGCATAAATGTTGGCTTCAGACGTCTGATAAGAAGAAAAACAACAGCAGTGAGGAGAAAATGCAGATATTTGGGTTTAAACTAACATCAGTAAAACTGTTTATGCTTGATCGAGGAGCATGCAGACAGTCACTTTCTGTCCCGGCCGTTTTGTCTTTTCATCCGACTCTGACAAACAGACTTATTCAAAGATCTGCTCAGCATGTAAATTAGTGAGATGATGAAGTATTTGTTATCAGCTTGATACAAAGCAGAGTTTGCCGTGTCTCTGCAGAACTGAGCGAGGTCAGAACGTCCTGTACCATCGGCAGACGACAGAGGATCGGGAACACGGCCTGCCTGATCAGGATCTTCTCAGTCTCTCCTCTTTCCAACGTCACCCAACGAACGGCAACAGACGCCGAAACTGTCAAGCCCCCCCCCCCTTTCTTTTTTTAAACCTCCATCAGGAGGAAAATGGAGCTCCTGTCCGAGCTGGACTGAGAGGAGATAATTCACAGGAGCAGATAGAGGAGAGCACGGCTGAAATGAAGTGAAGAAAAGAGAACTGATGGGAGGAAGGCGGCATAAACACGACGGGTGCTCCTGGTCCATCTCAAATGAAAATCCAATTTCAAAAAGGGTTTGTGGAGTTTATGGGGGACGAGAAAGGAGGAGGAGGAGGAGGAGGAGGAGGAGGAGAGCAAACAAAAGGACCAAAAACCAGTCTGGCGAAGATGAGCTGCGGCGAAAGGCATTGCAAATCCTGAGGGCCTGAGGAGAGACAATGATCTTCAATTACCAGCTGTTCTGTTCTCAATTTTAGACAAGAGCAAAGGAAATGAAGAAAAAGAAGAAGAAGAAGGAGGAGGAGGAGGAGGGGCGGGAGGGAGAGAGAGGGGGAGGATGTAAGGGGAGATATTACAGGAGGAGAGGGGGAGAAGAAACAAATGGGGCAAGAAGGAGGTCGAATCACACGGGAGCAGCGAGGAGGGAGAGAAGAAGACGAGATAAAGAGGAAGCGAACCTGGCGAAGGAGGCGCGTCATGATTTTATTCATCTTCTTCTTCTTCACGGGCTCCAGCTCGTCCTGAGAGCTTCGCCGCCGACGCTCCATTTGCAGATCGTATCGTTTGTAAACACGCTTTCTCCTCGCCGTGTTACACCCAGCTGGCAGGAGGAGGGTTTTGTCATCACCTCACCGCCGCTGCCACCCAATCGCTCCCTCGATGTCGTTTGCAATTCGAAACACAGCAGATTTGTGTACACAGGACTGAGCGGAGACAGTGGCAGAGTGGAGCAGAGTCAGGGGGAAACTGACACGAGGCCTGATTCAACATCCTGTTCCTCAGTGGCGAGCGCTGACACGGACGTCAGGAGAGCAAACAGGAAACGGCTCGTCTGGTTCGCCACCTTCACTCAGCGTCCGTCAGATCAACAAAGGCTTCGTTGAGGAAATTTTCATTTTGTAATTACTTTTATTTTCATTTTTGCCTTTTTATGTTGAGTTTAATCTCTGACACAGTCAATCCAACTGACCTCCTGCAGCAGCGTGGGATGCTGGGAGTTGTTGTCTTCCTGTCAGCTGGGATTCCTTCAGTGTTGATGGTTCAGGAGGTTTTTACTGGGAGCTGAATTCTCCACAGAGGTCTCCTCCTCTCCAAAACAAACAGAGCCGCTGATTCAAACCCAGAGAAACACTGAATAAAGCAGTTCCACCTTAAAAACCACTGTTTCTCCCACGCTGTCGGCCGCACACGGGACGTCCTGGAGGGGCGGCGAGCCGAGCTGCTGCTAACGTTTGCTCAGCTTGTTTCTCTGATAACTTCAGATCCAGACGTCCGACGACTGAAATCCTTCATCTGCTTCAGATACAGAGTTAAAAACAAGCAGCGGCTGAAAAGAGGAGCACAGAAATGTGTCTTACAGCTGATCCAGAGTCAGTTTATCAAGCTGCTGCTGACACACAGAAATGTGTCTTACAGCTGATCCAGAGTCAGTTTATCAAGCTGCTGACACACAGAAATGTGTCTTACAGCTGATCCAGAGTCAGTTCATGAAGCTGCTGACACACAGAAATGTGTCTTACAGCTGATCCAGAGTCAGTTTATGAAGCTGCTGACACAGAAATGTGTCTTACAGCTGATCCAGAGTCAGTTTATCAAGCTGCTGCTGACACACAGAAATGTGTCTTACAGCTGATCCAGGGTCAGTTTATGAAGCTGCCGACACACAGAAATGTGTCTTACAGCTGATCCAGGGTCAGTTTATGAAGCTGCTGACACACAGAAATGTGTCTTATAGCTGATCCAGAGTCAGTTTATCAAGCTGCTGACACACAGACACAACACTGACATGACCAGGGAGGAGGCGGTGACGCCTCATTCATGGCCAATAAATGAAAAACCACAACTCGTGCACTGAGGCTGTGTGAGGATAAAGGAGCGAGGGGGGGCTCACACATCCAGCGGACAGTGGCACGCTGCACAGATGGCAGCGCACCATCTCTGGCAGCCACAGAGCAGAGAGTGGAGCAGCAGATTGTTGCCCGTGGTGTCACACTCACATGTTCACATATGGCCGTAATGTTCATTTTTACACACGCTGTCGGCCATTTATGGGAAAATAGCAGAAGCGGAGCTGCAGCCTCACCACCACCGCACACACCTTCCACACATTACACACACTCACATTGTTGTTACAAAGCAAATTACAGCACATTTAAATGCTGTTAAAACAAATGTGGCCCAGTTTAAACAACATATTTACATGTTTGTGTGGTTGTTCATCATATCATTGCTCATCCAGGGTGATGGGAGCATCGCAAGAGGATGAGACAGAGTAAAACTCTAAATGAAGGTTGTCTCCAAGACGACAAACAGAAGCTGTTTGGACTCAGGAACACATCATTGTTTCCACGCTATAAAAGAGATGTTTGTTTGTTCATATTTACAGTGTTTACAAGAGAAATGCTGCAGCAGCCAAAGCTAGCAGCTAAAGCTAGCAGCTAACCAACACAAGCTGCAGTGATCAGTTTCTGCAAATCGTAAAAGATCAGAGGTGAATCGAGGCGCTGCTGCAGCACTGAGCTCGCCGTCCTGGAAGATGAACAGCTAAACCAGGCTGGAGGTGACGCCTGTCAGTTAGCACAGTTAGCACAGTTAGCACGCAGCACACACAGCAGAAGCTCCAGCCTCCCGTGATGAGCGTTGTATTCCGGCGGTGACGCAGCTCCTCATCCTCTTTGTCTCCCAGCGTGATTTAGCACCTGAGATAGCGGAGCAGCTAATCATCCTCAGAGCAAGCCGCTCTGCTCTGTGGCTGATTAGCTCTCTCCGTCTCCACGCCGTGTGTCTCTCTGAGCTCCTGTCTGTCGTCACGTCTGCGGTGTGTTTCCTGCGCCGGCTGCAGGCCGCAGCCGCAGCGTTTGCCACGCTAATTGCAGGCAGATAAACAACAGCGGTGCCCTTCCACCAAAAAACACAAGGCTTTATTTTTTTGTTTCACTCTGGTGGTGGAAGTGACTCCTGAGGCTCTGGCAGCTTCGTTACCTGAGAGGAAGGTGGCTCTGCATCCAAACAACAACAACAAAAGGCAGGAGGCATGAAAGCGGCTGTTTACCCCCCTGAAAGCTCACCGGGTCATCATCGGCCTAATTAAACCGCAGAATATTTTTAGATTTCTGAGATCCTGTCAGACTCGAAGCCTCCGTTTGTTTATCTGCGCAGGAACAAATAAAAGTGTTTTAAGATTTATTGCCAACTGTCATGTTAGCGCTCCTCCTGTCCGCGGCGTGAAAGCGAGTCCTGCTGGGAAGCTTTACATCAAACGGCCCCTTTAGAAACACCTTTAATTACTCTCTGTCTCTCGCTCTCTGAAGTCCTCGCTGTGTTTGGCTGTCGGCTCGTCTCACTTTCCGCGGAGCCATCTGGATCCGATTCAAGCTCCGTCCTCCTGCCTCCACATCCTTCAGCGACTCATCCCTCCGTCTCTCAAATTCAAATGAGCTTTAACTGGCGTGACCATTGAGACGGGTGAAGTTTATTTATATGCTTCACCTCTCTGTGGCGAGCGCTAACAAAAAGCTTCCAACAGCAACCTGCTGTTACCTCGGTCCGGGTCACGTGACCTTTTGCGTGAAGAGTCAGGTTCCTGTATAACTGTTCCCACAGGCTGCAGCCAATCAGAGCTTTGCGTGCAGGATTAATGATGAGGAGTCGCCCTCCTGCAGCCACCGTCATGCACAGGTCACAGAAACATATTTAATATATGTGCATTGTGTGTGTGTGCATGATTAAATACTGAAAAAACATTTAATAAATATTTCATGTGAGCTCGTTTTTCATCAGTCTTGAAACAGTTCGAGTTCAAACTAATCATGTTTGCCTAAAAGCCTCGGCCTGAAGCGAGTGTTTCAAAATGAACCTGAAGAGATTTCATGAAGAAATCTGCACAAATAAAAACGTCAACAAGCCCGAAATCCTCCAAAAATGGGTTTTCACAGGCAGAGCAAAGTAAAACACCTCTGACACCGTTCATTTAAATCAATACTGTGTGTGCGCGCGTGGATTAGTGCATGCACGTCACATATTTAGTCACTTTAACTGTAAAACAGGAGAAACTGATGCTCGCAGATCACAGATGAAGTTAAACTGGTCTGTATGAGCCGGAGCGCCTGACACACAGTGTTAATAAAGGGCCTGTTGTGCACAGTTCAGCTGCTCACTGAGGGATTACAGCAACACCTCAGTCTGACCTTCACACAGAGTGCTGCAGATCACCCGGATCAGCTGCCGCCGCCGTCTCCAGCCCCACCCGCCACATTTCTACTGATCTCAGGTGTTTATGTTTCATATTTGGCTCCGAAGTCTTTGAATCGTGTGTTTTCAGAGACTCTTTAGTGTTTTTCTCCTTCCTCCAGCGCAGCGTCGGTGATTTCCCACCTGGGTGCCGTTCAGCTTCGGTCCTGATGATGCTTTCACTTCCCTGCTGCATCCTCAGCGTCGTCTTTGTTATCGTTCCTCTTCTTTTCTTTACTGTTAATTCCTTTACACATATTTAAACAACGCTAAACATCCCTCACCCCCCGACCCCGGGCGCCGTGTGTCAAATCCTCCCACGTGTTGTTTTTCAAACCGGAGGTTATCGAGTCACTCGGTCTCATTCTCGTTATTCCCCGGATCCTTCGGACCGTTGGTTAAATTGTTTTTTTTATTTCCCTCATTAAACTATTTTCACATTAAGCCTTTCAGATTTTTTTCCCGCCTGGTGATAAACGTTACAGATCACTTGAACCAAACTCAGACAACACTAATTAAGTGCGTTTTGCCGATTTTAATATTCCCTGATTTCCCTGCGTCGTGGCAGCTTTTCCCGTAATTATTTCTCTCTGTAGCTTTCCGCTGTGCTCTCCACCCTCCACACACACACACACACACACACACACATACACTCTCTCTCTCTGTCATCTCCAGTGCTCGCTCGACCAGGTGACCCCGGGGACCCAGCTACTCTAAATTGATTCTTTCTCTTTTACATCGCGGCTTTAAATTGAAACCAATCCCCAAACGCTTAAAAGCTCAAACTGCAACCCGACTTCCTGCCTCTGCACCCCCCCACCCCATCTGTACGGAGACAGAGAGGAGGAGGAGGACCGGCGGGAGGATGAGGGGTGGAGGGGCGGGTGTGGGGCCTGTTTGACGGCAGCTCTCACACAATGAAGCGACAGGGTTCGTTTCGTCTTCGGAGGATTTGGTAAATCCGGAACTGTGTCGAGCAGCTTTAGACAGAAAGGAAAGGCCCGCCGGAGCAGAACCGCCGAGCATGACAACCAGCTTTATTTTATGTCATTGTATTCAAATTTACTACATCCCCAACACTTATCACCCCCCCGCCACCCTCCTTCAGCACACACAGGCCCACTTTGAAGACGGATCACCGTGGAGAAAGAACACATTCCCCCTTTTTCCCAAAGTCAGATTGGCACAAATTGAAGCAGAGGAACTTTTTCATGTGTGTCAGCGAAGCACGAAGGAGAGCACACTGTAAAAAATGGACACCTCGCGCTCAAGGAGCCTCCTGCAGAGGCCCCGCTGTCTGTCTGTTGGCGTGATCACACGCCGTGGGCACGGGTCACACATCGTGGCAAAGATCAGCGGTGTACTCGGCGTGTTTGTTCAAACAGCTGCATCATGGGAAAGGATCCAGTGACTGTGCAACAACAACACGTGAGCACGAAGCTACGCGACAAACACTGAACATCCAGATGATGTGGTCAGAAGGTGGAGACCAAACCGGAGCTAAAAGGAGAGAGATACAAGTTAGAGTGGCCAGTAACACTGACCTGACGTCAGCAAACCTACATGAATAGTTAACACGAGCTAACATCAATAGCCGGACGGTACCTTCAAGTGTCTCTTCAGGTGTTGTAAATTGTAGCCACGGTGCTAATCTACCTGGGGTCAATCACTAACCAATAAGGTCCAGGATCAGGGGGAATATCATTGTTTTACTGTGACGTCTGACAGACATCACAGATCTTTGTCTCCTCAATGAAAAGAAAAGAAAAGTGTTTCATCATTGTTTATCTCGTCCGAGTGAAGTTAAAAAGGTTTTTGTTTCTCCAGTTTCTCCAGATCTCCATGATTTCCTGCGTTCTGCTGCAGGAATCCGCCTGTTTTGATGTGAGATACTGACTCTGATTCACATTAATGCAGGAGCTCGTTATGAAAGCTGATTATGAGCTGAGGGTGTGAGGTGTTACAGTGTGCGATGTTACAGTGTGAGGTGTGAAGGGTTACAGTGTGTGGTGTTACAGTGTGAAGGGTTACAGTGTTGCAGTATTACAGTGTGCGGTGTTACAGTGTGTGGTGTTACAGTGTGAAGGGTTACAGTGTGAGGTGTTACAGTGTGCGGTGTTACAGTGTGTGGTGTTACAATGTGAAGGGTTACAGTGTGAGGTGTTACAGTGTGCGGTGTTACAGTGTTGCAGTGTGAAGGGTTACAGTGTGAAGGGTTACAGTGTTGCAGTGTGAAGTGTTACAGTGTGCGGTGTTACAGTGTGTGGTGTTACAGTGTGAAGGGTTACAGTGTGAGGTGTTACAGTGTGCGGTGTTACAGTGTGAGGTGTTACAATGTGAAGGGTTATAGTGTGAGGTGTTACAGTGTGCGGTGTTACAGTGTTGCAGTGTGAAGGGTTACAGTGTGCTGTGTTACAGTGTTGCAGTGTGAAGGGTTACAGTGTGCGGTGTTACAGTGTGTGGTGTTACAGTGTGAAGGGTTACAGTGTGAGGTGTTACAGTGTGCGGTGTTACAGTGTGAGGTGTTACAATGTGAAGGGTTATAGTGTGAGGTGTTACAGTGTGCGGTGTTACAGTGTTGCAGTGTGAAGGGTTACAGTGTGCTGTGTTACAGTGTTGCAGTGTGAAGGGTTACAGTGTGCGGTGTTACAGTGTGTGGTGTTACAGTGTGAAGGGTTACAGTGTGAGGTGTTACAGTGTGCGGTGTTACAGTGTGAGGTGTTACAATGTGAAGGGTTATAGTGTGAGGTGTTACAGTGTGCGGTGTTACAGTGTGAGGTGTTACAATGTGAAGGGTTATAGTGTGAGGTGTTACAGTGTGCGGTGTTACAGTGTTGCAGTGTGAAGGGTTACAGTGTGCTGTGTTACAGTGTTGCAGTGTGAAGGGTTACAGTGTGCGGTGTTACAGTGTGTGGTGTTACAGTGTGAAGGGTTGCACTGTGTGGTGTTACAGTGTGAGGTGTTACAGTGTGTGGTGTAAGCCTCGGTGTGATACAAACGAGTTCTGCACAAACTCACCACATCTACCTGGTAACGCCGCCGCTGTCGGCGACTGGGGCATGGCAGGGCACGCAGACGCTCCTGCCTCCACAAAAAGCCTCTGGGATGAGATCCAACACTTTTAATTAAAGCATCCCGCGTCCACGTCTGCCTCGCTGGGCCTAAAAATAATAAAGGTGTCCAATAAAGTCAGGTGGTGGCAGATGCCAGCGACACGGCGGCGTTGGGATCCTCTGACACTCTGAGAGCTTCTTTGCAAACAAGCGGCCAGCGGGCGGGCGAGAGTCTGGGTTTACAGGCAGAGCGAGGCAAGGACCGGGACGACCCTGCAGGAATGCTTTCAGCTGCCAGACTCTTCTCCTGTCGCCACCCTCGCTAACACAGGCGAGGACAATGATGGAGCAGGTGCCTGCAGGACGCACTCGCAGAAGACATTTTTATCTCTGTCCGGGAGAAAATAAATAAATAAATAAATAAAAACACCTCCTGGTAAAAGCAGCCTTCATGCTTTCTGTTGGTGTGAGGAGAGAAAACCCTGTAATCTCAAAGGAAAGGCTGCACATGATTACAGAGCTGGAGCTGCAGCGTGGGGAAGTTACCTGCTGAGCTCCACCTGATGTTTAAGGTGGGAGGGTCTGACCTCACCTCCGCCTGCAGCTGCAGGACCCACTGCTGAGCGAGGACACGGTTTGCAAACAGGCGCCCTCGTCTGCGAGGGGTCGTGACGCCTGCGTGAAATAAGAGCATGTATCAGAGCCGCGGCGCCGCTCCTCCACGGAGCTGCAGGTCACAGAGAATCTGTTTTTCTACAAATGAAAAGAAAATTAAAGCAAAGAAATCTTTTCTTACTTTCAGGAAATAATCTGTGAGACAGCCGCGGAGCCATTAATGCAGGACACATGAGAGACACGCAGCAGGTAATAGCCTGCCACAAAGAGGTCCCAGCGGTGAGTCAGAGTGCCACTGATACCGGGAATCAGCCTCTGTGAGTAGCTTTACTCCTGATAATTGGTAAATCTCGCTTCCCTCCGCGCACTCGTCGACAGAAAAACATTTTTTAATGCAGGACTTTCACTTTTAGCTGATTCTCTACCTGAAGGATTTAAATTCTGCCACCTCCTGCTCGTTATTACCGACACCCAGGCGGCGGCTCCATCAGGCCTCCTGGAGACGGAGCGCAGGATGGGGAAATCTCCACGGGGCTGATTTCACTGTGAGCCCGAGCCTTAATGATCCCCGCAGGGAGCAGGCAGGAGAGGAGCTGCTGTGGGAGCTGATCCGCAGGTCGCACATTTAACCTGCAGCCTCTTTCTGCAGCAGGACGCTCGGCTTACAGGTTGTGGGTTCAACTCCCAGACTGGAGCAAGAGCGAAGAGGTGCTTTGAGTCTGTGGGAACAACGCTGCCGCAGTGCCCACAAGCAAGACGCTGCAGTCCAACCTCAACACAGACACTGACTGAAACAAACTTAAATCATTACTAAACTTTAAGTTTTTATTTAACTTAATAAAATGTGAAACTGCCCTTTAATGATAATTACTAACAATAATCAAACTGCTAAGTGTCAAAACCACGTCAGAAAAATTCTGAATTAATTTATTATAAAATCTAAAAGTTTAAAGTTACGATTTTATCTCAGCTGCTTATAGTAAGTGATGGTGTAATGGTTGTATGAGTAGCTGTAGCAATATATATTTAATAATTGTAGTTTAAAATAATATATGATTACATTAAACACATAAATCTGAAATAATAATAAAATCTAAATATTTTATATAAAATCATTACAATTATTGTTCAATAATAATAATAATAATAATAATAATATAGATGCAATAATATTGTGGATATTATTATTATTATTATTGTTGTTGTTGTTGTTGTTGTTGTTGTTGTTATTATTGTTGTTATTATTATAGCATGGTGGTGGTGAAGGTTGTCAGTGTTGCAGTAGTGGTGCTATAATTCATTATATTATTATATTGTATTTAATATTCCTACAAACCATATATTAGAATCTAATTTACATGAATTTGACATTAATTATTATAATTATTGTTGTTATGAAAAAAGATCTTTGTGTCTTTTGTTTTGTTTCGTGTGTGTGTGTGTGTGTGTGTGTGTGTGTGTCAGCATTAAAACCCAAAATAACACAGGTTTGTTACTGCTGGTGTGTGTGTGTGTGTGTGTGTGTGTGTGTGTGTGTGTGTGATCACAGATTCACAGTCTCCCTGTTCTCGTCCAAATGAAGCCACGTTAATCTTCCTCTGCAGAGTGTTGACTGATGTCTGAATCATGAAGCCTTCAAAGCCGCCCTGTCAGCACCGAGGGAGGGGCAGGGTGTGTGTGTGTGTGTGTGTGTGTGTGTGTAACACTTCGGCATAAAGCCTCCTCTCCATGATGGTGTGAAGATACACTCTGTTAATCTCTAGCAGCTTGTTTTCAAGAGTTCAGCAAATAGCACCCAAACACACACACACACACACACACACACACACACACACACACACACACACACACAGACACACACACACACAGACACACACAGCATGCTGGCGCGTCTGCAGAAACACACTATTATGCAAATGTGTTCATGAGTGTAAAAAGACACATTGCTGACACATGAACACATGACAAAACACTCGCTCTCGCTTGTCTTCACTTCCTGTTCCTCTCCAGCTCGTGGTGCATTCAGGTGCAGCTTGTCGACGTGTAAATTCCAAATTCATCAATGGTGAACTTACGCTTCACGCTACCTGAGGTCGTAACAAGCATTTATGGCGGTACGAACTGAGCACTGTAAGGCTGCAGCGGCGCCCCCGCAGGTCGCAGTTGTCATTACACCTGAAATATCAAACGTGTTCGATGACGCGCAGACAAAATGAGATTAATGTTGTTTTTCTGTGGTTTAGTTTCACTGAGCAGCCTCAGCCTGCTTGTGTTTGGCTGTTCAACAGCCGCCATCTTGGCTCCTTGGAGCTGAAAGTGACTGAACATGGACAAGAAGGTGGAGCTAAAATTCACATTTGCTAGTTTTGGTTAGCATACAGCAACTCCACCCTGATAAAAAAACATGTCAGTGACCAAAAAATGTGTTTCAGACGCGCAATGTTTTGAGTTGTCGGCTAAAAATATAAAATATTAAAATGACGTAAACGTGACTTTAAAGCGTTTTCATGTGAAGACTAAATGGAAAATTAACTCTGATTTATCATTTTCTGCAGTAACGACACAATCACCAGGTTTCAACACCTTAAATCTATTTTTTACTAAAATCTCATTAACAGCATTTATGTTGTGCTGTTCTGAATAAGACTCATTATGAAAACGTTCACTGAGGGAACAAATCAAACATGTTGACGGTTGTTGCTCCAAGAAAATGAGGAAATGACCATAAATGCAACTTAAATGAAAGACGTCAGTGCAGAGAACAGGAAGTTGACCAGTCGTGAGGCGTTCACTGCTGCAGCTTAACGTCAGAAATTCACATAATCACCTCAAAATGTGCATTAACATTAAATATAATAAATATATGTTTGATGTTTAATTGATGGCGGCAGCTTTTAGAAACCTGAAGCCGTGACAGCATGAGGGAGCGCTCACCGTGTCCGCGGCGATGCCAGTAATGGAGTCTGCTCGTCAGGTAGATGGGACGGGATAACGGTTCGATAGAGATTACAGAGAGGAGGGGAGTCAGAGGACGCCCCCGTCTCGCTCCGCAGCTGAGCACAAAAGGATATTTGGCTGAGAGTAATTACAGGAGCTCATGGGAAGTCACGCAGGGTTTGGATTCAGCCGGTGAAGCCCCGTCCCAAACACCGCCGTCCACTAAATCTTTATTATCTCCGAAGGGCAATTTGTTGTACAGCCGGCGGTCAATTAAGATCAAAAACCACAAACATAAGACGCAACAGCCACAACACAAACAGGGCAGCGCCACCGATGTGTTTACAGAGCGGCCGGGAGGAGGAAACCCAGCCGGGCGTCCCTGGAAAATCATGCTTCACTGATAGAAAAATGACTTTTCATACTTTGTGTTTAAGGCGAGCTCAGAGCTGCGAGACCATAAACTGACACGACCTGACGACAGGAGAAGGGCCTCTGCTCGCACACGGGCGGCGGCGTTGCCTCGACGCTGTAAACTCCGACAATAGATGACAGTTACACCTCCTCCACGGAGGAATCAGACGAGCCGACGCCTCGACTCTGCAGCTTAATCCGTCTCTTTCCTCACTGAGCAGACGGGTCCTCCAGACTTATAGCTGGGCCGAAGCAGTGATGCTAACAGGCTAATGCTGCAGGAAAGGATGCAAATGTCCTGCAGAGGCTGCCGTAGTAGGACCAGATGTAAACAGGAAGAACAAACACAAACTTCTTGTGTCTGACACAGAGCAGCATTAATGAGAAGGTTGAAATCAGCCTCTCAGGTGTGATGTCACAGGCCCAGACCCAGACCGTCTCCATCTTTACGCTCCGTCACCTGACCTGGTGTTGTTGGGGCGTCTTCTCTCCACAGGAAGTTCCAGAGAAGAGTTTCTTTGTGCTCTCCGTCGGCGACGGCTCGGTTGATTCAGTCAGCGCTAAAGGAAGAGTGTTAGGAAACGGGGACGCGGCGCCGTCCAAGTTCAGCAAACTAATGTTCAGCTGCAACGTGAATGTGACTTTGCACAGACACAATGAGTCGGGTTTCATTATGCGTCCTGCAGACTCAGGAGAAAGGCCGGGCTGCACAGTGAAGCACGGCGCTCTGGTCAGACTCGTGTCCCTCCTCCGGCTCAGCTGGTCCATTGTTCTGCTGATCAGCGGCGTCTTTCACCACGCTGATTCCGTCTTCCTGCATCAAGGCTCGTCTCATTTACTCCTGTTTGCTTTGTCATTTTCTGCACGCCGCGCTCTTCTCCTCCTCTTCCTCCCGTGCTGCGTTCTCTTGTCATTTGGCGTCCTTATCAGCGGCGGCGGCGGCCGTCGCTTGTCATCAGAGTTTTGAAGTTTGCTCACTTTCATTCTAGCGTGAGGCGTGATGTTGTTTTCATATCTCTCCTGCACAAATTTGTAATTTTCTTCTCTCAGTTTGTCATCACGTCTTTTTTTATCGCCGCACAAATCAACTCAACCAATTTCAAACGGATCAGTTGGATTTTCGTTCTTCCTTCCTCCCCATCAGCGCGTCTGCAGGCACCTGGGTGATAGTCTGTGTTTTTGAATTTGAGTAAAACACTCAGTCATTACCACAGCGAAGTTAAATGAGCTGATCAGAGCGACGACGTGTCTGAGCGTCACATCCAGTCTGCGGGCGCCACTTTCTCTTTGGGTCTGGGGCAGATGTTTTAAACAAAATGTTGTTGATGGTAAACGTTACCTCCCCCCGAACATCGAGTCTGACACGAGCACGTGATGCAGCGTCAGAGAGAGACTGAGTATGGACGCACTCAGATCACTGGGCCGTCGCTGGGCCGTCGCTCTGTCGCTGCAGTGAAAATGTATTTTGAGGCTTTATGCTTATTTATATGATTAACGTGTAACAGACGAAGTGATCTGATGCAACTTTGTGGACATTTTGCATCTAATGACGACGTGTTTTAGGTTGTTTGCACGTCATCTAACGGCAGTTTTAGTTTATAGTTTCACTGGCTGAAGGGTAAAGTCAAGTGTCCTTCATTGCCACGGTAACACCAAGATGTAAACACATGGTTAATGCTGCAAAACTCATGAGGTGTGGTTACGATCAGAGAATAATTATGGTTTGGTTTAAAGTGAGACTGTCACTTAACACATGAAATGATGTAAGACATCATCTGCTGCTCAGAACCTCTCTCTGCTCGCTCAGACGTGCGCCGGCGAGTTTTAAAATAAAGATTTATGGACATTTGTTCACAGCTGACAGTGTAAACACATTCCAGTGAAGCCTGCACCTGCGTGATGCGTTCACATCCTGTACCTTCTGTCATTCGTGTTTCTGTGCGTTTAACTGAATGAACTGCATGAAAAGACACGTGTGTGAAGGAAATAAGGAAGTGAGCTGATGCACGAGGAGAGACGCTGCTGCTGCTGCTGCTGCTCGGGATGCAGACGAGGCGTTCGAGGTCCTGCGTTCGTCAGAGTTCCATCTTGTTCCCTGATAACTCCTCGCGTCCTTCCAGCTGCTGCTTTTCTGCCTTTATCAGTTTTTTGCTTTTCAGCACCAACTTCCTCCCTCACTTCTGGATTTCACAGCGTGCGGCCGGCTCTGCTCTCGTTTCTGCACAGCAGTCTGTGAACGCAGCGCAGCAGGAGGATTCTGGGATATTTTTGGGGATCTGCTCAGGCGTGTGGGCGGGCGCCCCAGGAGGTTGTGACGTGTTTGTCCCGGAGGCCTTCAAAGACAACAGGTCATGATCAAAGAACACGGCGGAGCTGCATTCGCTGTCCACCCTGCTGCACGTCCTCCACCGTCCCCTGTGAGCGTCCGGTGTCCTGCGACATGTGTGTCAGCACAAGGGCGCCGTTTTTAGCTCGCGATGCTGAAAAACTTTCAAATCCAGTCGACTTTTAAAGTTTAAAGAACCTCTAAACTTTCTCAGCCGCTGTCCAGCCACCGGGACCAGAAAGAGACAAACACCAGGTCTGGACTCAGAGAGTCCCCGACCTGAAGCTCAACATGGAGCTCGCCTGGTCTCTGCTGGGGCCGATACACCTGATAATAAGCTCTGTGGGGGTGCAGATAAAGGAAAAACTGATTATCAGAACAGAGAGACTTTCAACTAAAGAAACAACGCACAAGAAGTGATTCAGTGTTCTGTGTTTTTTGGTTTGTTGCATCACTTCAGAGAGTTGTTCTCACAAACCAATCGCTGCTGTGGAAGGCGGGACGAGTCCAGGCTGGAGACAAAAAGCAGAAACCGGAGTTCTTCTGAGAAAAAGCTTCTGTAAAGTACATCAATTTCACTTTTTAAGGATGACAACGTGTCGTCACACAGATCATCTGTTTGCATTAATGCATGAGCTCAGTGTTCAGCTGTTACTCCACATGCATCCTGAAATCATGTTCATATGAGTTCATTCTGCTTATTAACAGAATGTTTGCCCGTTTTTTATGTGCAATAGATGAGTTTTTCCGTCCTGAGAGAGCTTTTGCTGCTGCGGTCATGCAGAGAGCTGTTGCTTCGTTACCAGGTCTCCATCTCGTCCGCTGGGTTCAGCTGGTTGTTGGATGCTGTGCGAGGACGAAACAATAAAAGCTGATTTTGGTTTTTGTGTTTTTCCTCGTCAGAGCGAACACGATTCCTTCGTGTTCGCAGTAAATTGACGGTAAGCAGACCCTCCTCCAGCTGAGGACGACCTAATTCAGCTCTGCCGGGATCCTGCTGAGCTCATGTTTGTCCATCCCGGTCTGAAATTTACGGTGCTCGGCGTCGCGCTCCGCAGAAACTCCTGCGAGCGCAGAGGATTGAGGTATCCATTCCCACGACAGCTTTACAGCGGTTAAGTTCACTTAGCACTAAATCCTCCCCCTCCTGACTGAGGACTAACCTCGTTTTCAGACCAAAAGCAGGGCGGGGGAGCGGGGAAACGGCCCGCTCAAATTTAGTGTTTAATTTGGTTAATATCGCCGGCGCACTCTGCAAATTTACTGCAGCCCCTCAGTTTGAGTTAGACCGCGGTGAACAGTCGGAGCGAGGCCGCGTCCGCATGAATGAAGAGCGGACGGTAATGCAAATGCTCGGGCGCCGGTCGATACTGCTGTGTTTGCTTTTCTGCATGAGTCCCTGTTTACCCCTGAGTGAGTGTGTGAGAGAGAGTGTGTGTGTGTGAAAGAGAGTGTGTGCATGCTAATGGATCGCAGTGAAATCTAAAGGAAACTGTAGAAACATTCCAGACGCCGCGCAGAGCTCGTTTACCGAGGCCAACGAATGCAAGACACACGACTCGTTTGGGAGGATAAATGAAGAGCGCTCGAGCGTTCAGTCAATAAAGTTCCTTTTAGTCGATGTTTCAAAGCTTTGCAGCGCCGCACATTCCTCGGCAGGAATGCGTGGCGTAAGGTCAATATGTGTTTTTGTCTCCGTGTGATGCAGCGGTAATTTTCCGTGCAGCTGAACCTTGAAGCGTATTCCTGTGTGAATATAAATGAAACCATCAGCTTCAGCAGGACACGGTGCAGCTGACAGCAGCTCAGGATCAACATCTTTACATTGTTGGAGCGAACGTGTCAAACACCCTCTGGGTTCAGCTTCATTCATTCCTTTATGTGAGCGACTGAAAAAAGCTGCTTTGTGGCATCAACAACTGCTGCGGGCACAGTTTAGGTCGTTATCAGCTTGAATAGTGAATCCCAGTTTAACAACGTCCCTGCATCTCTAACCCGATACCTTAAATGAGCCTCCACACTCCTACAGGGAAGAACGTGCAGCGAGTGTTTGAGGAGCGACAGTTGCAGCCAAAACACTGGAGCAGTTAATTCCCTCCACCTCGGAACAGTGGAGCGATGCTGGACATTAAGACTCAGGCTCCGGGGGTCGAGTTCATGCTGCGCGACTCCACAAATGTCGTCAAAAGCAGCAAAGATGTTGTTTAAGCTCCTGAACTGGCTGAACATGAAACTCAGGGTTCGACACCGGTTTTGATGTTTGCTTTCAGCTCAGGTTTGAGGTCCACGGTGAGAAAATGTGACATGAAGCTGCTGCAAAAACAGCTGCAGCACAGGTCCCGATGTGCACCGCTGCACGCTCGTCACTGTCAGTTTGCAGCAGCAGCATCTGCAGCTTGTATCGTGGGAGAAGTGTAAAGTCACGGGCTTTGTTCAGGAAAAGGTTGTTGTAAACATAAAGAGTCCACTGTTAATCCCTCCTCCGGCTGGATTAGAGGAGTCTGACGTTAACTGAACTGCTTTTAAAGACGAAACTGGTCTGTTGAGACGTCTCCGGCTCCAGTGACGGCGACAGTTCTTTTGCAGAGATTAGCATTTTTTTTCTTTTCCTGTTTTCAGAAACTAATCAAAGATGTGATCAGGATCCCTGAGAGAGAGAAACACAACACTAATCTCCCTCTGATTAGAAATGAATGGGAACTGTGTGTCACAAACACCTGAAATCCTGGAAAATAAAGGCCTGATGAATCACCTCTCTGATTAAAGGAAGACATCATCAATCACCTGCAAACCTCCTAATACCGAGCCCCAGAGTGTGAAACCAATAAGCAGCCGACCGGGTTGGATTTCACTTCGATACAGAATCACTTTATTACAAACGTCCGTCCTCCTTCCAGGGAGACTTTCTCTGCACTTGAGAGATTTAAAGACGAGTTTCTCAGCGAGCGCAGAGCTCAGGCTGCCTCCTCAACGAGCTCATGTCCGGGTTTATCCGCTGATATTGGAGCCCGTGTTGTGCTCTGTGTTGTTCTGCTCATCACACACTGTTTCATTATTTCATCCCTTATCACAGGCATCCATTCCCAAAGGTAAACCTACATCCTGCAGCAGAGAACCTGGGCTCGCTGCCTGAGCACAAACCCTTACTTCTCCTTTAAAGGGACAGTTCAACATTTATTCACCATTTATTTAGATGCAGCTTTCTGTCTACATGTGTCTGATAATATATTTAATTATCTTTTTGTTCTCCTGGAGTAGTTTGTGACTTTATAGGTGATGTTGCTCAGTTCGTCCCAGGTGATGCTGGATGGGGTTCAGATCAGGATTTGGTCCAGTTCAAACGTGCACGTGCAGGACCGCCATGTTGAAACAGGACAAACACAAGCTGTCGACACCGTGTTGGACACTGCAGCGAACAGCTCGCTCCCTGTGTTCTCACTGTCGCTGTCTTGGCTCAGCGTGATCATCATCGGATATAGACTCAAACTATACGTCGCATCAATAAGCTCATCAGTCATTTTGTGCTAATTAGGCCCAGCAGGTCTGCAGCTCGCTCCCCTCCAGTGAACCGAACCCTCCGTATTCGCCCTCTCTGTTCATCTCAGACAATTCAGTTCAACTGGAAACCTCCGAGCTCAGCCAGCCCCCACACCCGGTCAGATGATTGGTTTCTGGAATCGTCGCTGGCAGGCGTTCGCTCTCATACACAAAGTGAATCATTATAGTTTTGCTGCTGCAGACAGGTTTGCTTTAGTTTCTGCAGTCGATTCGAACATTCTCGCATGTTTTTAAAGCTTGCGTCGAAACTCCTGCTGTTGAAGTGAATCATTGGCATTCCAGGATCTCCACGACCTCACTGAAGCCATCATGAGTGTGCAGACTGGTTGGTTGGCTCGTTGAGGAGACGCTTCTCAGGGCTGATTCATTTTCAGGTTTTTATGTTCGGTGCATTTGAATGTTTTGAAATTCCAACCAAAAGGCTTTTCATATCAGTCCTTCAGCCATCCGCAGCTGACTTGTGAGTTTTATGCACTTGATCTCTTCGTCGCCGCCGTTCAATGGGAGGAAAAAAACCTGAAAATGAATCTTTGCACGGCTCATTTCCTGCACTTTTACAATTTAAACAGTCCATTCCTTTACAAGACGCCATCGCGCTTCCAGACCACAGGCACGCTCGGCGCTCTCAGCGAGCTCCTTCCCAAGTTCAAGTTTGAGTGGGAACCCACTCAGATCAGTGACAGTGAGTGTTATCCACATGCTTCATGCTCTTAACGAGCTCTCCTGAGTTCAAGTAACCATCCATTTTAAATGAGTAATGCTCCGTTTTTTTATTTTTACCTTGAGCCGTCATCACCGGCACTTGTCCGGTCTCCAGCGCCTCGTGTGATGCAGTTTGCTGCAGCAGGTGTATTACTGCTGACACGTCTTTGCTGGTGATGACAGAAGGTGATCACCTGTTGCTCGAGGGAGCGCTGCTGCCGCTGCTGCCGCTGCTGCTGCCGCTGCTGCTGCTGCCGCCGCTGCCGCCGCCGCTGCTGCTGCCTCGCCTTCTTCACCAATAATCATCCACATCTGCACATTTCTTCTTCACATTTATGAGCAAATGACCAAAAAAAATCTGCAAAAGCTACAATAAATGGTTTCATACCAGCGAAGCATCTGGTGCAGCAGCAACACAGCCAGCCAGGAAATAGCTGAGCCAAGCTAACTCAGCCAAGCTAGCTGGCAGGCTCACCCTTTCGATCAAAGTCTGCATTGGCAAGCTAAATAGCACTCCAGCAAATAGTCTTATCCACAACTGTATCATCATGCAGCCAGTGTGATTTCCAAAATCTAAATAAAGTAAACTTAGTGCAACCACAGAGCAGGAGACGGCCAAGCTAAGCTAACTAGGCCAAGCTAACAAGCTGGCTGACCAGCATCATTCATTCAAGTCCATGCACTAAAAGCAGCGCCACAGTCCAGACGATGGTGAAAGTCAAACTGTAAGTACAATGCAGATCATACAGGGTCATGCATATGATAAGAAACAGGAAAACAAATCCTCAGAGCCGCAGCACGACCGTGGACGTGTCCGCATACTTTTGGCCACATGCACTTTAGTTTAATTCAAACTGAATTCATCTCTGTGCAAATAACTACAGGTCCAGGATCTGTTTCCCTGAGCTTCAGCACAAAGCTCTTACAATGACCCATTCCAACAGATTCTGATGCAGCAGCTTCTGAATAAAGACGACTGTGGGTCTATTTTCCACGAAGCGTTGATGCAGGTGTCAGTCGACAGCCGGGCTGGATGTGCCGCTCCTGTTCTGCAGCTGGCAGCGTGCACGCTTTTCTCCACTTGATGATTTAAATCCTCCATTCAACCGTGCATCTGTCTACGTTTCTACATGTGGATCAGGATCCAGGAGTTGGAGAAATCTCCACCTTGGTGTTGACAGCTGACGCAGCTTCACTCGCTGCAGTTTTGCATAGCCAATCATCACCTAAGCCTAACCTAACACCCACACAGCACTCGGTGCACCTGTTACTTTCACAGTCTGGCGGTTTCACTCTTTAGACCAGTGAAATGTTACTCCAGATGTTCACAGGTGAGAAAACAAATAAATATCTGTTTCTATTGTTTCCTAATTCTGAATTGATTGTGATCTTTAGGTGGGGGACTTCAGGGAGCAGAAGCAGTCGATGCTGGTGCACAGCTCTGAAAATCAGAAGACTTGTGGTGAAACGTTCTTGAAGAGCTGACTCAGAACTGAAGATGTTGCCTCAGGGCTGTGTATCAGCTGCTTCAGTGCACAGAAACACCAGGAAGTGGTGCAATAAATAGTATTCTGCCAAATTAGCAGACGAGCATGCTAGCTGCAGCCAGTGCCAACAGCTGGACAGTTCAATTCGGTTCAATTCAGTTTTATTTATAAAGCGCCAATTCACAACAAAAGTCATCTCAGGGCTCTACAGTCAGAGCAGAGACCACACTCACAGTTGTTTTCTCTATTTTAGTGCATGTCAAAATGAATCAAGTTAATACAAAGACAGGAAGTAATCAGATTATTTACTTGATCAGAATTTTAAAAAATGCAAAATACTCTGATTTAAAATAAAAGTGTAGTGATGAATGCTTTAGGATAAAAGTATTAACACCCATAATGAAGCACAATGGTTTCCTCTGAGATTCAGTGAAGTTGCATAAAATATAAATTCCCAAGGAAAGTACTCGAGTAAATGTACTGAGTTACTTCCCAACACGCGTAGTGCTGCACATTCACCACGAGCAAAAACTAAATCATGCAAGTTGATGCTAAAAACGTGCACATGTCAGTTTTACTCCTGAACATGGAGAGAGAGGAAGTGGCGCTCCTGCTCAGGCTGGAGATCAGTCACACTCTTGGCTGGATGCTGCTAGCTTCTTATAGCTAACGTCAGGCGCAGCGGCTTCCTGCTGCGGATGCTGGCGCTGCACCGACAGTCCACTGCTTCAATTTGTGCAAATGACATTTCTGAAAATTTGCGTTCAGCCTGAATCTTAAAAACCACTTTGAGCTTGTTTAAAACATGCTGATTGGTCGGTGGGCGTGCAGCGTGCAGTACGCAGCGTGCAGCGGGCGACGACGGCAGCTCACGGCGCACCGGCTCATCTCCAGGTTTTAAAGTTCGCACAGAAAGACTCTTCCTCCTGAAACCTTCACTTATATATTTTTGGCTTCAGGGTCATCAATATTTTCATCAGAGAGCCCCCCCAGGCTCCTGCCACAGTAATATCCAGTATAATGAGTCTTTGCCAAGCAAACAGAGCAGCAACAATATTGAGAGCCTCTTTTCTGTCCACAGACATTATTTCCCAGAGGAAAATGGAAATTAAAAACAGAAAAGAAATTCATCCATTTCATCCATCAACATTGACCCACATCAGCAACAAAAACAACAGCCGCAGCTGCACCGCCGCCGCCACCGCCCTCCACCCTCAAGTCTCATAACCCTCCATTAAGTTCTCGTAATCAGCCTTTAAGCCATGACACACTTCATACACAGTCGGATGAAGTCGGAGGAATAATCCTACACGAGCGCGGTGACATCACATCTCTCTGCGGGGATGAATCATCCAAACTTCAGGCTACACGTCGCGTGGGATCTCGTCGTCGCCGTCTTGTGTCGACGTTGCCAGGAGCCTTTTCAAACATCTCGCTAATTAAGCGGCAACGTGACCTCGGGCCCCCAGGCAGCGACCTAAAACAGAGAGGAGAAGAAGAAGAAGGTGGTGGAGGAGGAGGAGGAGGAGGAGGAGGGAGAGACAGCGAAGAAATTCCATAATGGTGTCGTTACTGAAGAGGAGGAATGTGTTCGTCTCCTGGTTTACAGTCTGTGTGTACACACTGTGTATGGATATGACGGCTCTGCGCTCACAGTCTGATCACACTGTTGTTCCTCCATCATGGTTCTATTGTTTCTGATTTCACTTCATTAATGTTCAGTTTAATACAAACTAACACTGGTTCACACTGTGCAGTATGTTGTTCCATGTGTCCTGTCTGATTTCTGCATTTCCTGTTCCTGCACACCAACCAGCCAATCAGAGAGTGGCGTTTCCAGCACCAACAACTTGACTTTAGCTGTCAGTGTATTCTCGACTAACAAACCTGCGATTTGGCATGTTTTGACTCTTGGATCTAAATCTGAGAGACACGTAACACGGATTGAGTTGCACGTCAGGTCCAGTGAAAGAATACACGGGTTTCTACTTAGCGCATCGTCTGTCAGCGTGCTGTAATGTGAATCTCATGCATGTTTCCACACTTTGCGCATGCAGCTGTCACACAGCATAAACACACGCCGCGCCATGAGAAACACACACTCGCACTCCGGTGAAATAAGAGCATTATGATGTTTGAGCTGCAGCTAAACATGCGTGCAACATGCGAGCGGGCGGGTGAGCTGCGAGTGAAAGCAGCAAACAAAACAGATCAACAAGCACAGTGTGATGTTTGAGACGCTCAGTTAAAACAGGCCAGAGCCTCAATCAGTGATGAGCATGGCTGAGGGAGTCACTAATGATCAGTCAGGAGCACGTTTCCTCTGCTTTCACATTCACCTCCTTATTAAAAACACCAAAATGTTTGTTTGCAAGCTCAGAAAAGAGACTGAGTCAAAGCAAACTGGTGTCTGCTGTCATTTACATGATCCCGGCCTCTTCTTTTACGACACAGGAATCTGTAGATTGAACAAACTGAGACTTAATTCTGTTAAAACCTGATGAAAAAGTCACTGATTGATTTGTCGTTTCTCATTTTTCTTCAGTATGCAGTAAGTCATCATTCAGTTCCAGAACTACAGTTCCCACAATGCTTTGCAAACAGGAAGTACAGACTTACAACTCACATTTTGGTAAAATACAGCTTTAAAGCTATCAGCTATTAGCCAAATTAGCTATTAGCAGCTCGTGTTTGCAGGACGCACACAGCTGAATCTGGTTGCCAGGTTGCACATGAAGTTGCATGCATGACATTGTGTTTCTGGCAACAGGCAAGGAGAACCAGTGCAACAGGACAGAGGACGCTCTGAATTGTGGGAGTGAGGAGCGCTGGCAGGTATTTTTGCTGCAGGAAACATCTTTACTTGTGATTTTTCACCAGATTTCTCGACGTTGACTCAGCACAGAAATAAAGCTGACCTCCGAAAATAAGTCATGCTGAATCTACAACTGCGTGCATCACCTCTTGTTCTCATTTGACTCAGTTATGACTGATCTGTGATGCAAACTGCCTCCATATCATCCTAATTGCCTCCCTGAGCTGTGTGTTACAGTCACAGGGCTGCAGCTTCGACTTCTGACCGTGCAGGAGACAGTTGAGCAGGACAAACTACAAAACAACTCGACGAACAGTTGCTGAACAGCGAGTTCTTTAAGCTCTCCTGATGCACGAGAAGCAACTGTTGTGACGGCGATAACGGGATATTTAAAGAAGGATTAAACACAACAGATAGACGCTGCAGCGCTGAGCTTTAAAACAACACATATACGTTTCCTGAGCCGGCAGCCGAGCAGCTGCAGAGGTAACCAGAAGGTAACAGACCCCTGCAGGGACTCCGGCTCTCCACACTCAGACAAATAAAATGAAACGGCTGTAATAAAACGTAATGGCTGACTAATTACTCAATTGTTCTGCTTGATTCACTCAACCTGACAGTGTTTATATCTGTCCTTCGCTCCACGTCTTCTCGTCTCCCGCTGCTGCTTGGATCAGCGTTTCAGTCTTGACCTGAACCGTGTGGACACACTTGTAGCTGTGTGTAGTTTACACGACTATGTGACTCCTTGATACTGCAGATTTCATCTGTTGAGGTTGTTGTTGCAATCTTGATGCACCTGAATGCAGCATAGAAGCATGAAACGTGAACAATTAACAGTCGTGAGTCTGTACTTCCTGTTACATCACAACAATCATCATCAGGACGTGATTTTGTGACCACTTTGCAAGTGCACGTGCAATTTTGCTATAGACCTTAAACTTGTGCAGAGAGCAAACAGGACAATCTGCTTCAAACACAAACTTTAAAATGAAAGAGTTGTTGTTTTGATGCAGCGGAGGAGATCCACCATGACGGAGCTTCACAGGTCAACGGAGCAGGGCTTCCAGGGAGAGATCCAGGCGTGGCAGGAGCGCCGGGAGCAGAGCATCACTGCACAGTCACCACTGTGTCGACTAGAACGCACCTTGTTGCGTTCAAGGACTGCAGTTTGTGGAACATTAGGCCTCATTTTCACTTTTAATTTGAGTGGGTAAAGGGGGTGAGAGGTAAACAGAGTCGTGCACCTCTCTGTGATGATTGCGTTCGGGTGCGTGCGGTGGATCAGCCACAGGCGTGTGTGACGACAGCGGTGAATGTCATGCATCTCACCGCGAAGCAGTTTAACACACTTCATGCACACGCATGTTCATGCATCCGATCTGGCCTGGCTTCTCTGGGCCTCATGCAGATCAGCGCTGACCCCGGTTCAGTGGTGCAGGAGCAGCACGCCACTGTTTTCACAACACGTTGTTTGTTTTGCCTGTGTCATTTCATGCACCAGGCTGAAGCATGAGGAAGTCTCGGGTGTGGAGGACGGACTGGTCAAACAAACACAGGAGACCGCCTTCATGTCCCATGGAAGCCAAACACACAGCGTTAGCATTGTGTTTACTTCAGCTGACGTGACAGCGACGGCCTTTCCTGCAAAACTCAGACGACGTTAAGCGACACAGGTTGAAACGTGCAGACGTGATGCACGAAACCTCCTTTATCTAATTGTAACATGAGATGATGCTGCCGGTGCAGGAGGTGCCTGTAATGAAGCCAAACACGCTTTGAGAAGAACGACTGGTGCACATTAGCAGAGCACGGTTAGCTCAGTTAGCACAGTTAGCTCAGTTAGCACAGTTAGCACAGTTAGCTCAGTTAGCTCAGTTAGCTCGGAAGCTAACAGCTGTCGCAGGCTCTGACTCACATCATCATCCAGCTGATCGGACATCAAATACACACATTTGTGGAGTTTAATGAGATATTTTCAGAGATTATGAACTAATGTTTATTTTTATTTATCAGTCTTATTGATTATCTATTAATTCGTTATTTTCTCAAGCTAAAAATGCTAAAACCATCTGTTTCCAGCTTGTTTGTTTGTTTGTTCTGACATTATTTTATTTTGCGTTTCATTCAGTTTTTTGGTGGTTTTGAATGATTTGTTGTACAAAACAAACAATGTCATCAACTGTGGTGAGCACTTCGACTTCCACTGAGTTTACAACGAGTTTCAATAACCAGCTGATTACTCGCTGTTTAAGAGTAAAACCTCGCAGCCCTGTGATGCTTTCACACATCCTGACGTTCAGACGGGACAATGCTCTGAAACACAAATTAGTCATTTTAGTGAATAACCGGTGACTTAAGGAGGCGACTGTGTGTCAGGAGCCTGTTTCATCACTTCTGACGTGACACAAATATAAAATCAGTGCTTTTCCAAGTCTGAGTTACAGTTTCTTCATCTGAAGCTTTATCCTCCTCTCCATCATCCTGCTCTTCTCTCCTCCCTCTCTGTCATCCCTCCTCTATCTCTCACCTTTATTTCCCCTCCTCCTCATTTTGTCTGTCTACTATCAATCATTTGTTTACAGCTTTGTGCCGCCATTATGATGGATTGATCAAATATCTGAGCGTTGGTCTGGGCGAGCTGACGGTTCTCTGGCAGCGCGAGTCGAGCATCCTCAGGTTTCCTCCTGATGAGAAGGAAAATAAAAGTCCTGGAAGCCGAATCGCAGAGCGAAGCCTCTGCTGGATCAAACTCTGCAGGACTTGGCCAACTTTCAAACGCCGTCTGAGATCGATCGAGGCGGTCTGTCGCTCTAATTGAACGCTCCCACAGGTCGAACCCGAAACCGTGGAAACCCAAACACGTGAACCGAGACGAGGAGCGCGGCTTCTGGCCGGAGTCCAGCCGGAGCCGGTTCGAGCTGAGCAGCTCAGGACTGGCAGCGCTCCGTCCTGCAGCAGCGGCAGCTTGTTCCTCCTTTAATCCTGGCTTTAACTGTTCAGGTTCTGCCTGCTCTCATATTCCAGAGGAGATCCCCGACTCCTCACGTCTGAAAGTCTCTTCAGAGGATCCCAGGAAGCTCGTACAGCCTCCAGGAAACCAGACTGTCTGATAAACACTTTGTTCGCTCTGCAGCAGCTCATCTCTGCCTCTCTTCATGCTGCTGCTGAGCTTCTGAATTCATTTTAAAATCCTGCTGCTCACCTGCAGGTGTTACATGGAAAAGGCCTTGAATATATTCCTGAATTACCGTCCTCTTATCGTAACGTGAGACCGCTGAGGGTTTTCATGGCGGGTGCAGGTGGGTGTCCCTGGGTGAGGCTCCATCCACCGGCGTGTTTTCAGGGAAGTCTTTTCATATTTTTTGTGACTAAACGCTGCGAAGGCTGCGAGTGTGTGCAGCCCAGCGCTCACGGCTCTTCTCCCTCAAAGCTGCTGGAAGTCGTTTGGATCTCAGAGCCGAGCGCCTGCCTCCAATCAGACAGGTAGGTTTCTGGTTAATTAGCAGAAACAACAACACACACGTGAAGGGGAAGCAGTCGGAGAGCCTCATTTAAAACAAACAGTGCAGACGATTTAACAATCCAGCCTGTAACACAACGCGTGAGGTTATATTATGGGACGGGCAGTCGAGCTCTGATGACATTGTATCCTGTGTGCACACATTAGCATCTACACATGTAGCATAGCTTATATGCTACATGCTAAGTGTTTTCTGAGGCTAAATGTGCAAAAAACCAGGAGCTGAAACTGTCTAAAATGCTAATGTGATGTGTTTTTGTTCCTAAGTGACACCTCTCTTTGCACAGCATGTAGCTGTCGTCTATTGTTGATGCTAAATTAATTAATCTGTGGATCTAATTCCCCACAGAGCGCTGACAAAAGAGTCATTTCAGTTTGATTTTCAGGCGATGAATGCAGAGGAGTTTAACGTCTCCTCTTCCTTCCATAACCTCGTCATCAGGCCAATTAAATGTAATTGATTAAAGATATTACGGAGCTGCGGCTCGTGAGGACGAGCGTGACTTCTCAATCACGCGCTAAAGACTTTCCGTTTAATAGAAAGAATACAACTATTATCACGACCAACTTTAACGAGCTTGTTGATCCCAGCAGTTTTGCTCCGAACCGGAGGAGCTGTGCTTCGAGGAAAATACAGAGAAAGTACCGAGTCAGCCTTCTACAAACTACATTTATTTAAAAATGCATGAATTATGATTATAAAGGCAGGGTAATTTTCACATTGCTCTCTGCGGTGAGTAGATATGCTCTCATTCTGCCGGAGCCGCGCCGCTGATAAAGCCTCGCAGTTGGAAGATAAGAGTTAGCGGAGATACGGCTGCTGAACACGGCTCAGCCCCTCCGCCGCCGACTCTGCGCTCTCTGGGATAATGTGTGTTTTCAATGTAAATATGTATTATGTAAACTGCCGGCGTCACCGTTTGGATTCATTAATCTTTCCATTAGCGCGACAGTTATTAATTTTCATTTAAAGGTGCACAAAGGGGGACTTTTGTGTGAAGCCGCAGACTATTTATCAGCGCGAACCAGCAGGCGAGATAAGCCCGGGAAGAAAAGGTGTGTGAGACCTGATTAAAGGAGCATACCACTGTTTTTAAAAGGGCTTAAACAGGTCTCAGGTTTAATTTCATTACTTCACACAATAAAACCTGTTTTTACAGATTAGGATCAGATTACAGGTTAACGATCGGCTCAGCTCCGCCCCGGTCCTGATGACGTCACAGTGATGTCATCACAGCAGTATAATTCGTATGATTTCACTGAATCCACTAAAAGTTTCATTTCAGTTACTACAGAAAACTTGTTTGTTTGAACCAAAACATGTTTAGAGTCTAATAATAAACCTCCCTGATCATTTGCACATCAGCACCCTTTAACTGCTTTACTGGGCGACAATTAAAGTCTCATTATTATTATTAAAATGCAAAATGAATGCATAAAGTCCACGACAGTTTTCTTTGTCTTTATATTTAAAAAGCTGAAATCAGGCAAATAAACAAAAACATGATTTTACAGACAGCCAAAGCTCCGCGGGGCCGGTGTTTCAGAGGTTATAGCGGAGCCAGCAGTGATCCAGACTACAGATAATCTGGACCAAGACCTCGCCGTGCTGCTGCTGGTCCTTGTTTACATGCCAGTTAGCCGCGTTAGCTGAGTTAGCTAACAATTCAGCTGATAACTAGGTGTCTCAAACAGAGGGGTGTTGCTCCACAGCACCCCCGGTGGACAAATGACCACAGGTTATGTTGTGGGAGCCCCTGCTGAGGTCTCCTTACTCAGGATCAAACATGAATTCATCCGCATCAGCTTTTTACATCACGAACCGCTGCGTTTAAAAACTTCGTAAGGTCAAAAAGCTTTTTTTCTTAATTTCCACAACTGAAGATCAAACATATCAGCGCTGTTATCAGAGGTCAATGCACATCAGACGGGTTGTGAACTTCAAAGCCTTACCTCTCTCAGCTTGGCATGGAGGACGCACCCCGCTGCCAAGACTTTGTCGGGGGGGGGCGGGCGCCGTCCTCGGCTCGAAGCCTAAATCTGCTCAGATCAGTGTTTCCATATCGGCCTGTCGCACATCGACACCGTCCAGTTTGAGGTTTCCTCTCCTGCAGCCAGGACATCCGTTTGCACCCTCAGAGACACCTGAGCACATGTGCTATAATGATATCCCACCATGCACTGCTCTGCTTGCTGCAGCTAATTAAAGGTATTTAATGATAGCTGCATTTGTCCCACGACATCACTGCAGCGGCTGGAATAAAACTGTGCAGTGCAGGAATTAGACAAACACGAAATCACTTCCTGTCTGTTCATGAGCTTACATGTCGTCAGTGTGGAGCTGCGCAGGGAGACGGGCTGATCAATAACTGCAGCTGTCCATATTTCTGCATTTTACGGAGTGTAAAGTTTTTCTGAAACAGCTGCAGCTTCATCTCCTCCTCTGCATTCAGTTCATTTCATCTCTCCTCGTCCCCCTCCGTCCCCTCCGTCCCCCCGGCCGTCCCTCCTGACTGTCTCTCTCGGTTTTCTGTGTGATTCGCAGAGGCCGGCCGGTTGCCAGCGCGGCGCCGGGCCTCACCTCTCCTTCCGTTTGATTAAATCATAGCCGTAGTGGCGAGACGGGTCCCGCGGAGTCAGGTGCAGAATTATTAACCTTTGCTGTCGGAAGGACGTCTCTCTCTCTGCAGGCCTGCGGTGAGACGACCGGCCAAGATGGACGCCCCGGTTCACAGCGCAGACCGGTGTGTGTGTCTGTGTGTGTGTGATGGAGCGGAGGCGGGGCGGTCAGCGAGGTACCAGGAATAAAGTCATCCATCCCTGAAGGTGTCTGAGCCGCTCGCTCCACGCCGCCGCTCGCCCCCGTCCTCGCAGATCGCAGACGAGATACCGAGCGCTTAATAATTCAACACAGAAACTAGGGAAAGTCGAGGAAACCGTGGAAGTCCACAGCTCGTCGGGTCCACGCTCGTTCTGGACTCATCCGAGTCGTAGCAGGGCTATAAATTCTTAACCAATCACACGGCGGCGTTGAATCACCTCGCCTCATGAAACCTTCAGCTGAGATCCTGATCGGAGGGAATTTATCTTCGTGCAGACGACGCACATGTGCAACACAAACATGTTTCATTATAACACATACAACTGACATGCTAGCAGGTTATGCTCACTGGTCCTGGTTGTCTTCTGGTTGATTGGTCGGTCTTTGTCCTGTCACCAGATTCCATCCTCTCATTGGTCGTGTTAAAGCCATGCTGAGTCGCTGCGTTCAGGTTACAGCTCTTCATGCGCGCTCGCTTGAGAAGCCTTGTCGTCACTTTGCAGCGCCCTTTGATTCTCAACACGCAGGAAGTTAAGGGAGCTCCTGAAAATGAGAGCACAGCCTGAAAGACAGTTTAGTTTGTTTTAAACCAGATCATTTAGGTTAAAATAAGTGTGTAACCAGCTTCAACTTAACGTCTGTGTGTGAAACAAGATGAAACCCACCCGCGTGAACTCGTGCATGTTCCTCTGAGATGCAGACGTGATGTTTGAGTTCATGCATCTACGTTAAAACTCAGCAGCGAGTGTGTGTGAGACCTGCTGCTGCTGCTGCTGCTGGTGCAAAACTTGAAAAGTTGCACTTTGAATGTTCAGCAGAGGAAACTGTTGTCACACACACACACACACACACACACATTTCCTCCATCTACAGCAGCAGCCTTGCTCCATGACTCACCCGGCATCTGTAGCTTCTCGTTCCAGCCATCTTGTTTGTTGTCATGCCCTTCCTGTTATGAGGCCGCCTTCTGATTGGCCCGAGCCTTTGAAAGGAGCCATTAAACCGCAGTCAGCTGTATTCAGCATCATAATCAACTGTGGCGAATGTTTTCTGACTGATTCTCTTCTCTGTGAGTGAAAGCAGCAGCTCTGCCTCTAACGCGTCTCAGACCTGACTGGCTGCAGAGTTGTAATTAGCCTATTAACAGTTAACAGGCAGGTTTTTTCAGCCATGGCCACACAGTGAAAGCGTTTAGACGCCGCCCGCCGCAGCAGACTGGAATAATCAGCCCTGGTTTACACTGATAATTGCCTGTTACACAATAAGAAGGACAGAGTGGAAGCATTGTTTGTGACACTTTGACACACGGAGCCGCGGACGAACCGACAGCCCACGCTGAAGGACGAGGCAGCAGAGATCAGGTCCCTGCTGCAGGGATCCAGGTTACCAGCAACCAATTAGATAATGAATGAAGCTCCGGGGCTCCGGGCTTAACGAGACCCAGAGCATGTTCCGACAGCCGGCTGACGGGTTGACGGGTAATGTGGAGGGCATGGCGATAACGAGGTCGCTCTGTGATTGTGACAATTCGATCTGTGGTTTAACCTCCTGAACCCCGAGTTCACTTAATCATCAGAAACGGTTAAAGTTATAACAACATCACAGACGCGCCTTCGAAAACTTCATGATGCATCAAACACGCGGGCATGTTGGCTGCACGCTGTGTGCATTATACCCCTACATAATAAAATGTTGTGTGCATCGTTTGCAGTGTCTCCCCACCCTCTGACTTCAGCCTGGCACGTTTCATATCTTTGGAAACTTCTGGATCTCCACTTAAATTGGAAAATAAAGTTTTGTGAGTTTGAGTGATGCTTGACCTTAAAGCACGAGGTCGTAAACACCGCAACGGCGGTGGATCCAGCCGGGCCGAGGAGGTCAAACCCAGGTTTATCAACTGTTTCTGGCTCAGTGGAGGGAAAAGAAACAGTGGAGTTGTGTTTTATGAGACAAAGGTGGTTTGTCTTAACTTTTCACTTTACTTAAGGTAAATTTAAGTGTTTATTGACGATGTTTTCAATGTTTGAGGGAAATTAACCCTTAGATGATGAAACTTATGGACTAATTCATGCAGTCTGGTCCCAAACTGCGGCTCTGGCTCTTCTGTATTCCTCATTTAACTGATTTGTACGTCCAAAAGCATAAATCTCAACTAAAATACACAAATTAATAATTTAAACATCAGTTTTCTTTTAGTTTTGTTGAACCTGGCACCATCCAACACCTCACACCAACATCTCATCAGTTCTGGACCAAACACAGACGTGCAGATGCTTGGTCAGGAGCGTTTGTGGACACCGTGGACACTTTGGTGTGGTTTTATAAGCCAGTCAGGTGACCTCAGACAGGAAGAGCACACTGTTCACTTCCTGTGGGTATAACAAACTCATCTGAACCCAAACTAAGTAGTTTTGATGCCTGAATCAAATCAAGCTGTTTATATTTCACCTGCTTCAGACGCTGAGGGACACTGAAGACGAACGCTCCCAACGAGGCGTGAATGTGGCGAGTTCAGGGGTGGGACCTCCCTGAAACCAGCAGACTGGAGCCCCTTATGGTGACTAATTAAAGAACATTTGTTTGAAATCACATGTTCAAAATCGTCCAATGGGTGTGGAGCTCAAGCGTCCACATACTTTTGGCAAAAGCTGCAGACTGCAGCCTTAAAATGATTTTGTTTATGTGAGTTAACAGGGGGGTTATCATCATGTGCAGCTGCATCAAGGGGATCAATTAGTTTTAAATTAATCAAGTTGCATTGTGGGAAACGTAGTATTGAGTCTTTTGTAGTTTCCTAGGTGTCTCAACGTCCTCTGCTCTGACTGAGTGATCCCGAAACCTCACATTCAGAGTCGGGAGGCAGAGGTTCGTTCATATAGGATGTTATTTATGAGGCGCCCGCGCCGTCTGTATGAAACTGCTTCACTTCCACGTCCACTGGTTTTTCCTCTTTACAGAAAGAGAAAGGAGCAACATCCAGTCGGTCTCAGCAGAGGGCAGCGAATAAATATCCTCCTCCTGTCTGCGCGGTGGATCCGGCTCATCCAGTGTGTGTGTGTGTGTGTGTGTGTGTGTGTGTGTGTCACTGTGGAAGGAAACGACGAGGAAGGACTGATGATGCTGTGAGGTGAGCGCGAGAGCGAGGGGGGACTCAGGTGGCGGGCTGTTGCATGATGGGAGTGACGGCAGCTCAGGTGGGAGTTAATACAGTGTCAAATGAGACGGAGAGATGGGTGGAGGGGGGCGGGCGGGGGGCGGGGGGTCTGTACGGAGTCCTGCATCAGTGCTGCAGCTGAGCCCCTCTGATACCTCTGCACATAGATCACACTGACAGGTCAGAGCGAGTCTGACCTCCGCTGCAAACCCCACAGAAACACAACGCCGCAGCAGGAAGACGCACAGATTACACACGAACAAGCGCACACACGCACACGCATTTAATACTGCGCCTCATTTAACTTCACCAGGACATCCAACATGGCCGCCACAGGGAGGAGGAGCCACGTCACCTGAAAGGTTTGTGTCATTTGGTAAAAGCGGCTGATAAACAGCAGCGCGCACACGGCGCAGAGGGAATATTTCCCATAATCCCTAATCCACCGCCGTCCTCACTCCCGCGTGTGTCTGTGTGTCTCCGTCCGTCTGACGGATGATTTTAGGCTTTCAGGACGATTTTAAAGGAGGGTCGTCACAGATGCAGAGGTTAAAACAGATGAAACAACAGATACAAACGACGAAACTCAACCTCGCTCCAGCTGTTTACCCCGGGTCTTTGCTGTGATCGAAGGATTAACGCAATAATCCCTTTTTATTATTTTTATGTGTTTGTGTTCCCGGCTCCATTAGCTCAGCAGATATTCATGTTTCCATCAAGATATAAACGGACGGATTCAGCTTTATGTATTTTTGCAGTGGAAGTCATCAGTTTAATTGCTTGTGCTGCTCCTTTTTTAGCTCTCGCAGGAGATCTGATTTGATTCCAGGGCTCCTAAATGTTCCTGGAGGAGCCCAAAGGTTCTGTGAAGGATCTGTTAGGGTTTTTGGAAGATGGTGGTCTTAATGTTCGAGTTTCTTGAAGCTCTTGAATGCTTGAGATGGTTTGAAGAGATGTTCAAGGTTCATAAAAGGCACAGGAGTTTTGATGTTTTACCGAGGATCCCCGAGGACCTCTGCGTGTTTCATCTCAGAGGATCCAGGAGGGGTTTTTCAAAAGGTACAAAGGCTACAAGACGGCGAGCGTAGGAAGTTGTTGTTCCAGGTAAAGGAGTGAAAGCAGGTTGTGATCGTGCTCAAAAGACCTGCAGGTTTGAAATCAGGCAGCTGCTGAAGGTGAAGCTCAGATTTTATCATTCGAACATCCAGTTTTCACCTGCGAGTATGGAAAAGCAAGATGATGATGGATTAGCTGGATCTGTTGTTGCAAAGATCTGGATCTCACCCTGAAGACCATGATGAAGAACAGCACTACCTTTGTGATTAAAGCAGCCGTGTGAGTTAGAGGAACTTCTGAGCAGGATGGACCCTCCTTGTGCAGGTGTCAGGAGACCCAGAGTGCACTGGAGGGACAGTTTATCCCAAACGGTCTCTGGACGTCTCAAGATCCTGCAGCAGAGACCTGGAGACAACAAGCTACTGCACAAAAACTGGACTTCACCAGCTTCAGTCACATTTTCATAATGCTGCTATTTTTTCACGTTTTTCTTGCATAAGAAGTAAAGAGGGCATAAACAGCAGAAAAACATCTTTTTCTAAGGTGGACCAGGTGTTGTTGTGGATTGCAGCAGGGTTGCAACATGTCCAGGGGTCCAGGATGTGTCCATGATGTAAAGGTTCAGCTCAGTCTGGCTGCTGCAGCTCTTCAGGTTTCTGAGTCCAACAAACTTTTTCTCTCCGGCTCATATTTCACCTGCAGGTATCGACACACAGAGAGTACCAACCTGAAAACAGAGCCTGCTCCTTCCTGTATTAAAGGCTTCATACTGTCACGTGCTAACATGGGGCTAGTGCTAATTAGCATGTTAGAACAGGGTTGTATTACAGGGACAAACACTGACTCTGCAACAACAGATCATTGCTGCTTGGTTTGACATGAAAATCTCCAAAAATGTCAAATAATCTGTGTGAAAAACGAAAAACAACTCGCCTCGTGCTCAGTTAGCGTTAGCGTGGAGCCGTCTGCGTCTCTGCTGAGGGTCGCTGAGGACTTTTGCTAAAAGGAAAACTTGAAAATGTGAATTCACAGCAGGGAAGGAAGCGGCATCGTCTGATTGTATGTTCTCGCCTCTTGTGCTGACTTTTCCCAGCTGCGTCTCCTCCGCCCCGGACAGATGGCGTTACACGTGAGGCCTGTAAAGCAAAGTGAACTACAGAGAGATGCGTGGAAAGAAAGAGAGCATGTGTGGCAGACGGGCTGATGGTGCAGTCATGCAGTAAATGATGTTAGTTTAAGGCATCACACCGCCGTGGATTGCCACCTCCTCCTCCAGCGTCCACACACACACACACACACACACACACACACACACACACTTAACACACGGCAGCTTCTTAATGATAATGCTCTTTAAATGGCTTTATTGATTTTAATGTAGCCTACCACACATATATTTTATGAAAGTCAATACGGTAAGAGGACCAACTCCCTAATGTAAATAGCCGGTTGGAAGTCTATTAGAATGGTTATCGATGGAGGAGTGGTAATTACCTGCTGCTGCGCCGCGCTCGCTCGCTCTTTATCCAGCCGTGTCTCAGCCTGACACTTTAAAGCCACAATAGAGCCGAATATCGGGGGGGAATATGCAATGCAAATCAATTCCTGCAGTCATTCCTGAGTCCATGTGCTTTTGATCAATACGGTGAAGAGAGGGAGAGTTTGGACTGTGAGGAGTTGGTCTGCAGCTTGTGTCTGTGACTCTGCATGAAGACGAGTCTTTAACACACAGATCAGATCGTTTCCTGCTGTCCTGCTCACCAGTACTGCTGCTGCTGCTACTGCTGTCGCTGCTGCAATTACTGCTACTGCTGCTAGTGCTGCTGCTGCTGCTGCTGCTGCTGCTGCTGCTACTAATACTACTACTGCTGCTGCTGCTACTGCTGCTGTCGCTGCTGCAATTACTGCTACTGCTGCTACTGCTGCTGCTGCTGCTGCTGCTGCTACTAATACTACTACTGCTGCTGCTGCTACTGCTGTCGCTGCTGCAATTACTGCTGTCGCTGCTAGTGCTGCTGCTGCTGCTGCTACTGCTGCTGCAATTACTGCTGCTGCTGCTGGCGCTGCTGCTACTACTGCTGCTACTAATACTACTACTGCTGCTGCTGCTGCTGCTGCAATTACTGCTGCTGCAATTACTGCTACTGCTGCTGCTGCTGCTAGTGCTGCTGCAATTACTGCTACTGCTGCTGCTGCTACTAGTGCTGCTGCAATTACTGCTACTGCTGCTGCTGCTGCTGCTGCTACTGCTGCTACTGCTGCTGCTGCAATTACTGCTGCTGCTACTACTGCTGCTGCTGCTACTTTCATTCCTAATGCTACTGCTGTCCTACTGCAACCAGTGCAGCTCCTACTGGTGCTACTACAGCTGGTAGAAGAAGAATAGTCCTTTATTGTCATTGTACATTGTACAAGAAACAGTGCTCTCTTAGAACAGAGACATGAAGGGTGAGGGTATAATATACATAGGAGAAAGTGCAATATGCACAACTGGGATGAGTACATGATCTGATCTGTGTACACATATACTGTACACTGTGGTAGTGCAACGTAGATAAATATATATATATATATATATATATGTAAAATGTAAATATGAATGGGATATATGGAAGAAGTGAGGTAGATTGGGTTGGTTGTTGTCCGGGTGGTGTGTGCATGTGTGTGTGTGTGTGTATGTGTACGTGTGCGTGTGTGTTATGGGCGTGTGTGTGTGTATCCATTGCAGTGCGTATGGCCCAGGGGAAGAAGCTGTCTGTCAGTCTGCTGGTGTGGGACTTTGTTGACCTGTAGCGTCTCCCACAGGGCAACAGATCAAACAGGGGGTGGGCAGGGTGTGAGGGGTCGCCTGTGATGGCCTTGGTTTTCCTTAGGCAGCAGGATGTGGAGATGTTTTCCAGGCTGGGCAGAGGGCAGCCGATGATCTTTTGGGCAGTGTTTATGACCCTCTGCACCGCCTTCCTGTCCTGCGGAGCCTGCGTACCACACACCCAGGCAGTACGTCAGTACGCTCTCCACAGAGGAGTGATAGAAGGCCAGCAGCAGCTTCGTGTCCAGGTTGTTCTTCCTGGTACTGTTGCAGTTGCTGCTGCTGACACTCCAAATACGACCTCCATGACTGCTCTGCCACAACAATCACTACTTCTGCTGCTGCTGCTCCTGCTGCTGTCACTGCTCCGGAGTGAGGATTTAGATTGCATGTCTTAACGTGAGAAGCGTCTCCATTTGCGTGGAAAATCAGAGAAAGACTCTCATGCATCCAATTCATTTCATTTCTCATGCCCCCCCCCATTTCTTTTAACTCCCTCTCCCTCCTCTTCCTCCTCCTCCTCCTCCTCGCTCCCAGCTCCACGACTGGGTGACGCCGCTTAATTGGCGACGACACTGAAACATGTCCTGTCCTGCTCTGCAGCCTCCTCTGCATAATTAAAACAAGAGCAACACTTCATCTCCACTGCAGCGGGAGGCAGATGAGAGGGAGGGCGACAGGGAGGAGAGAGAGGGAGGAAGGAAGGAAGTGAGGAAGGAAGCGAGGTGAAAGTATCCTCTGTTAAATCTCTTCTTAAAACCTATTTTTATAGACGGGCTTTCATGTGACGGCTTTTATCCTATTATTTTTACAAATATATTATTTTTACCCTCTGTGTCTCCGCTTTTATCTGCCGCTGCCTCCGTCCTTTACTTTTTTAATTTATTTCCACTTTGATGTTTGAATGTATTTGACTGCTGAAGTACTTTGTCAACTGTGCGTTTGAAGCCGCAAGTTTATTATTTTATTATTAATGATATTATTAAGAGAGAGAGGGAGGGAAAGAGAGAGGGAGGGAGAGAGAGAGGAGAAAGGCTGACGTATGGACGCGCTGCAAGCTGCTCAAGGATCAGAGGGCTCGGCGGGAAATGGAGGGGTTGTCGTGGCAACAACAGAGCTGAGAGTGGATGACCTCTCTCCGTGTGAGGATGCTCTGACAAAAACCGAGCAGAACCACCCAGAAACACGCAGAACAAGGGAGAACTGAACAGAACTGAAGCGGCAGGACCAAACAGAACCGCCCAGAGATGCAGAGAACAGAGGGAACCGAGCAGAATCAAATGCAACCAACAGGACCCACAGAACCAAACAGAACTGAACAGAACCAAAGAGAATTAAACAGAATAGAGAAAGATATCAGACAGATCAGATCAGACAGAACCAGCAGAATCAGACAGAACCAGCAGAGCCAAGCCGAATCAAACACAACTGACAGGACCCACAGAACCAAACAGAACCAAACAGAACCATCAGATCAGAACTACCTGGAAACATGCTGAACCAGAGAGAACCGAGCAGAACCACAATGAATGAAACATTATACTATCCTTGTACTACTGCTACTACCTGTACTATTAAAGAGCAACTGACTGCACACGATGATGCTGCTGTGTCACTACAACACTACAAACCTCTCTGCTGTGCTACAGCTTCAGATATCCTGAGGCCCCTGCTGTGCTGCAACTACCAGAACCACTAGTCCTGGTGTTAGCACCAACAAGCTGCTGCTACGAGTAGCAATGCTCGTAACAAACTGAGGCGTCCTGCAGCAGGTGAACCCAGCCCCGTCACCATTTACTCTGCACAACAGCCGTCATTAAAGACAATTAATGGCACCAAACCAGGGATAATAGATCTAGTTAAGCACAACAGGGAGAGTAAACAAGTAAACAAACCGAAGCCTCAGCTGAGTAAATCAGTGACTAATGCGTGGAGCCGCGGCGGTGAATCACTCCTGTTGAGCCCTCGCCATCAACAGATCCCAGATCAGCACTTCACCTGAGAGCTTCAGCCAAAACACAGCAGCATCACACACACACACACACACACACACACACCTTCACAGCAGCACGCTTCACTGCCTTCTGCAGCTGTTTGACCTGCAGCTGGAAACCAACATTTTCATTTCGCTCATATTCCAAACATTACGTCTCTCACCTCCTCTGTGTTTGTGGGAGATAAACAACAGTTTCTTTATTAAATCTGCAGGCAAACAAAACAAAAACACGGCGACTGAATTTTAAAACCACAGGTCAGAGGTTGCACGCTGCCCCCCCCACCTCCGCCCACCCATCCACCCAGTCCTCCTGTGGGATAATTGCATGTTGGCCCCTGATTCCCACTCATTATTTTCCTCTAATTATATATCTTCTGCTGTTGTTTGTATGTCATTACGACTGAGGATGAGGCTTTTTATGTTTCTGCTGTTTTTACCTTTTCAATAATTTTAATTACAGTGTGCAAATTGTTAAAGTCGCTCTTTGTCCCGACTCTTCGCACTCACACACCTTCCTTTTCCAGTGGGCGCCTGTTTGACAGAAAAGCTCAGATCGTCCTCAGCTTCCTCCTGCAGGCTGCAGTGCAGCGACGATCATATTTGATATTTTAGGTGTTGACAAAGGTGCGACATCACGGCCGCCGCTGCAAACAACACCACAAACATCCAGGTGCAGCAGGCGCAGAGGAGCTGTTGATGCTCACATCGAGAAGTAACGACTCAGGGTTGAAATCAGATCCGGGGGAAGGTTGGATCTGCGTTTGATCGGCTGTGATTCTGTGTTAACTGAGATATTTGGCGTCAGTGGAGCTGCAGCTGCATGATGCAGCTTCAGTGAAGGACAGGTGAGCGCAAGGTGCTTTGTGATTCACTCAAGTTTCTCTCTTTCCTTCTTCTCTGAAAGTGTCTCAGGATAAAACACATTGTTTTTAAAGATGGCCGGCGCCTCCTCCAGCTGATTGCGCTCGCTCGTGTCGGGGATCTCCTCCTTCGAGTCGCTCTCCAAGCAAATAAAGCAACGCCGGCGTGAGTTCGCTCCTGTTTCAGCCCTCAGACAATGTCTAAGCTGCAGCACGAGGCCTGGACTTGTTCCCGTTCTCCTCGCAGGACAGGAAGCTCCCAGTTCCCCTGGTAACCCCCGGCCCGTGAAGCTGTGTCCTCATTTCATTGTGGAGGAGGCGGAGGAGGTGGAGGAGCAATCCCCGAATGCTTTTTTTCTTTCTTTCTTCATCTTTTCTCGTCCTCGTGGCCTCAGCGCTGTGTTTAATACACGGCCTTGACTTTGATAAAGCGCGCCGTGGAAACAGCCGCCTCTACGAACGCCGCTCGATTCATGATCTGCCTATTCAGCAAAACTGTAGGGTGGGCCTTCGGGTGGGGGGGGGGGTAAAGGAGAAGGAGAATGAAAAACAGGAAGGGAAGGAGAGATGGCGAGAGAGAGAGAGAGAGAGAGAGAGAGACACTGGCAGCGTCCTCAGTCTGTTGTTGAACAGCTGCCATACTCCACATTTCAAAGATGTGCTGCAGGACGGAGGAGGATGGAGGTGTGTGTGTGTGTGTGTGTGTGTGTGTGTGTGTGTGTGTGTGTGTTACATGCCTACATGCTCTCCAGTCAGTGAAACTGAAACTGCAGATGTTTTTTAAAGTGTTTATATATTTAGTTTCTTCTCTTGCCACAAACACTCACTCGAGCACCAAATCTGGATCCCTCCGCCACTGAAAATAGTCCCAAATCTGTCCTGTGTGACTGAAACAAAATGAAACCGTGTGTGTGTGTGTGTGTGTCTCTGTGTGTGTGTGTTTTTGAATGAAACGAACTTGAGGCTGAAAACCACAGACAGGGAGTCAGACAGCCTGACGTACGGATGATTTCCATATTTAGATTTCACTTTGTGTTTTATGACAACATGAAGCCATATGCATTGACTTCTCCATTAAAATATATTAAATTTAGCTTAATTTATAGATTAGAATGTGATTTATATCAGGAGTAACCTGCGCAGCGTGTTTTATTACAGACTGTTACAGACTGTTGCATCATGGTAACTGTAGGATTCCTGTGTTTCCTGAGCTCCACCAACACCAGGAAACACCATCTTTAAACTGCTTATTGACCTGAAACGCTGCAGCTGATGATCCAGATCAGGTGTCTGAACCTGAGCCGCGGCTCCTCGTGGACGGTCTGTGTTCGTATCGAAGGCCGGCAGCTTTCCGCTCCGGTTCACGTCTTTGTCTCAGACGTCTCCACCGTCACGTTGTCTCAGACGTGTCCACCGTCACTTTGTCTCAGACGTCTCCATTGTCACGTTGTCTCAGACGTGTCCACCGTCACTTTGTCTCAGACGTCTCCATCGTCACGTTGTCTCAGACGTCTCCATCGTCACGTTGTCTCAGACGTCTCCACCGTCACTTTGTCTCAGACGTCTCCATCGTCACGTTGTCTCAGACGTCTCCACCGTCACTTTGTCTCAGACGTGTCCATCGTCACTTTGTCTCAGACGTCTCCATCGTCACGTTGTCTCAGACGTCTCCATCGTCACGTCGTCTCAGACGTCTCCACCGTCACGTCGTCTCAGACGTCTCCTCCGTCACTTTGTCTCAGACGTCTCCACCGTCACGTTGTCTCAGACGTCTCCTCCGTCACGTTGTCTCAGACGTCTCCATCGTCACTTTGTCTCAGACGTCTCCTCCGTCACGTCGTCTCAGACGTCTCCATCGTCACGTCGTCTCAGACGTCTCCACCGTCACTTTGTCTCAGACGTCTCCATCGTCACGTCGTCTCAGACGTCTCCTCCGTCACGTCGTCTCAGACGTCTCCGCCGTCACGTCGTCTCAGACGTCTCCTCCGTCACGTTGTCTCAGACGTCTCCACCGTCACGTTGTCTCAGACGTCTCCTCCGTTAGTTTTTTTTTTGCTCCGTCTTTTCGCTGCTTTACATCTTTTTGTGAACTCGTGTGTGAAACTCGTCTCGGCCGTATCGTCTCTCCTCTCTGTGCAGCTCGCTCTCTGTTTTTCATTCCTCCCTCCTGCGTCTCGGAGCACAATGAATTTCTCTGGTTGTATTGTCTCGCGTATCGCCCCCCTCATTTACCATATTTCTAATTATATTCAATTTTAGCCTTTTATTATTTTCCCGCTGCAGTGACACCGTCTCCCTGCGGGGATCAATAAAGTTTCATCTAATCTGAACCTGATGAAACTGTGTCAGACTCAGCGAGGAGCTCTCGTTGCTTTATTTAGTGCAGGTTTTAAATTGAGTTTGGAGCCGCGATCCCACCGCTTTGATATTAAGACTGATGGACTTTTACTTTCCTTTGCCTCAGACGTGACTTTCACGGCGGTCTGAAGGGAAATATTCGTTCCCGCTGCACCTTGGCGCCGGTTATTGCCGCTGAAGTCTCACTTCATGTCACAAAGCTGCACCAACATCACTTCAGAGCAGACTGAAGAACAAATATCTGCGACTGCAGCTTAAAGCAGGACCAGCTTACAGGAGCGCCGATCGTGTGCAAGGACTTTTCATTTGTGGCCACAGCAGAATGAAAACAAACAAACATCAGGCATCAGGTTTATGGACAGAACCCTGAGTTACTGTGCAGCACCTTTAAATCACAGGCTGTGTGTTACGCTGCTGCACACCGCCACCGCTCAGCGTTCAGCATGGAGGACTTATATATAATACAGTAATACACAGTAATACACAGAAAACCCCTCTGAGCTGTTAGTGTCTGCTTTATTTAGCTGATTTTAGGGAAACAAGGCTTTAATGTCAGGCGGTCTAACTGGGTCCAGGTCTGACGCCTGTGGTTTGAGTGTCTGACGCTCTGATCATGTGATGCTTCGCCATAAAAGACAGAGACGGAGACGTGGATCCTCACGCTGCTGCCTCGGGTTGAGTCTCCGCTGTTTTTGCTGATTACAGCTGTTAAATGATTACTTTGCTAAAATGAGGCACAGGTGTACTCTGCGGTGACATCACTGTGGGCGTGGCTACAGGTGCAACAGAGTTTGACGCAGCTTACCTCACGGTCCAGATTCGGGGTTCTCTGGAGCTTTCAGCTGCACATCATGGTCTTCATGCAGAGCTGAAGATCACAGTATTCAGAGTCCGATGAGCCGTGCGGGGTTCATCCTCTGGAGAGCAGGAATCGCTGTGTGTGAGCTCCCTGCACCAAACGGTTCCCGACGCCTGTTTCTAACTACAGTGCATGTGAGAGTGTATCTGTGTGTTAATATGCACACGCATGTGTTCATATGTATCTATAATAACGGAAATAACAATAAAGGAAGCGCTGAAAAAACGACATTAACACAGCGTTAACGAGCCCCACAGCCCGGGAACGACAGATGAAATCCATAATGAGGTGAAATACGATATAAAAAATACATTAAAAGCAGCATAAATTAACACATGGAGGGGAGTGTGTTCTGTGCGTGTGTGAGGACATCACACAGCGAGGAGATGCTCCCAGAATCCGTAGCGGCGGCGGCGGCGGCGGCACTCGCTGATGGTGATATTAAGGAGGAACTGTTGCAGGAGGACTTCATCGCCGTCTTCCATATTTTGTGTAATAGATCGTAACCAGCATCATTATTTTTTCATCACAGCCCTCCCACAACTGTCTTCCCCATCTAGGAACATCACTTCCCTCTCAGCTGAAGCCCGCTCGCCCGCTCTCCCTCGCCGTTCCTTCGTCACACTGCGAGTCAATTAAAGAGCACAAGATAAAATAGAAAGAAGAGGAAGAAGAAGAAGAGGAGGAGGGGAAAGAGGTTTCTGCAGCTCGCTCGGGGCCCGGCGGCGGCAGTGATGGCGGCGGTGATGGATTCTGAAGCTCTGCACCACTCCGGGCTGACATCTTGGATTTGGTGAAAAAGACAAGAGATTAAAAATAATAAAAAGTGAGACGGGGCTGAAGACGGAGAGTCTCCTGGCAGCAGCAGCAGCAGCAGCAGCGGTTTGCAGATTCAAACTTTTATTTATTTATTTATTTATTGTCTGTTTGCTGCACCGGGCCTGATGGGATGGACACACTTTGCATCTGTAACGCCGCTCTGTGCAACGCCCGACGATCATAGCTGCTGCAAAACAGCTGGATGTTCACCCGAAGCTGCTCGCCACACGTGTCAATCATGATTCATCGGCTTTAAGCGACGATGCAAACCCTAAACACACAGAGAGACGAGGCGGTGAGACAGCAAACGCAGCACGACCGCTGCTCGTCGCTAAATAAACGTTCATGTTTTGCATCCTGCCCTGAAAGCAGCCGACAGCTTCATCTGCTTAAACGAGGTTAATGATCGCTGCACTTTGAGCCTGACGCGTGAGTTGGACTTTAAAAACAAACCGCAGTCGCAGATTAAGAGTCGATTAAAGGAGGCGAGGGTTTTAACGCACAACACAAACATTTGTTGGACCGAGCGGCGGCAGGAAGCAGTGAACGCACCGCTCAGTCGGTCAGTCGGCACCTGTCGCAGCTCTGCGCTGACTTCCATCCTGCTAACGCTGCGCGCAGAGACTCTTTGGTCCGTTCAGGGTAAAATCAACGCATCAAAGCAGCCAACTGACCCCAGAGTCGGTCACATGACCATAAAAACTCACGGATTTCTGAGAAAAGAGGCGAAAACCAAAGTTTAAATCTGGTATTCCTGCTGTAACGTTGGTGCCTCGGGGAGATCTGGGGTTTAAGTTGACGGCACAGCAACGCAACAACAGCCTGGACACTGATCTGCGTCAGTAATCGTGTGATCCATCGCTCAGGCTGTAAGCAAACGACCCGGCGCCCTCCTGACCTGTGGCGGCGTGATGTCACCTTCAGGAGCAGGTCGTCGTCTCTGACAGGTGAGGGTCCGCCGGCGTCACGTAAATCCCGCTCACAGATGAGACCGTCGGACGCCGCCGGCCTATTTTCTGCTCGCTGCCCGTCGTGATTGCCTCTGAAAGATCAATCAGCGCTTCGCCGCGGCGCTCTGCCTTCTCCTCGCCGACACGCATCACATAAATAAACTCAAATTACGGGACGCGCTGTCCGTACCTGCGGCTCGCCTCCTTCCCTGCGGGAACGCCAGGAAAAAAAACCATGGTCAGTTTTTCATAATCGCTCCATTTGACCGAGCTCACACCATTTTCCCCGACACAAAGGGCCGTGATTGTGCTCCCGCCAAACACCGGCGTCCATTTCCAAGACAAATACTGTGTTTTCTTCATATTTCTGAGGTAATGGAGAGGCAACACAACGCATTAGCTGCAGCTCCGTCTGTATACGGTCGCATTAAAGCGCCGGCCTTCCCTTTTACCTCTCTCACACATCCACTTTGTCCCAAACCGCTCAGATATTACTTATATCAGAAAGCCATTCCGGACGTTTAGCTCGTGCAGACCGTTGTGCTTTGTGCCATTAGCTCAGTCGTCGCCCTTGAAAGTGGAAAATAAAGCTTCAGATCGCAGGAAGTCGCCACCTGAGCGCACAAAGCACGAGCGCCGCGTGTTCGCTCATCGTCTGCTTGATCCACGGATCTGCTCCGAGTCCTGAACCACAGACTCAGACGTTTGTATCCTCCGGTTTCTAATTTTGGTTTGCCAGCCGGGCGCCGCCGCCGCCGCCGCCAACCAACGCTGAATGAATCAACATCGTCGTTTAACAGCCAAGACCTAAAATACATCCGTGGATCTGAGTCCAGGATCAAAATAAAGAGACGCAGCGAGCCAACGAGCGGGAGTCGATGGAGGGAAACACTGAAACCTCGTCTGGATGAGACGTTCAGGGAACAGGACAGATGACAGGTCATTTTAAATGTCTGTTAACAGAAACCCGCCATCGTTAACACACACGAGGCCTAACGATGAGGGAGGAGGGTCTGCTTCTGATGTGTTTCCCGTCTGTTTAACTCTGTTCATCACAAATCAGACAAAAACACTAAATCTTTAGATTAAAACATCACGAGGTTTAGATGTGAACATGAAAACGTTTGGTGATGAAATCAAACGATTAGAACACGAAACCTTTTATTTTAGGAAAATTTAAACCTTAATTCTAAAATATTTCCTGATTTTAGTCGATTTTTGTTTTTCAGACGTCGTTGACTAAAAAAAACTCTTAATATTTGCACATATGTCACAGTGTCAGCGTTATTGTCATTATGTGTTGATCTAATTATATTGTTTGGTCCAATTTATATATTTTTATTATTTTAATACTAAAGTTCATCTTTTAAACACTGAACCATTTCTTTTACAGCCCGTCTTCATGTCGTCGTGTTTTAGCTTCATGTTTTAATGTCTTTTCTGCAGAAACCTGTTTCAGAAACTTTAAACAGGCGCCGTGAGCGTCTTCCCGTCTGTCGGTGCAGGACGCGTGGACGAGCGCTGCAGCTGCTGTAATGGAAACTGTGTGTATGCTATGGATCAGGCTAAATAATGAATCTGCAGCGTCCTCAGGTGCAGCACCAGCAGCAGTTTTCCTTTTCTCTGCGCGGTGTTTGTTTTGTTTTCTTGTTAATAATAAAATGCAGCTCAGCCGGTTTCAGGAGCAAAGCGTGATCAGAGGACGCCGTCGCTTCAGAGTCTCACTCTGCACGTTTCCTTGTCGTGTCAGATGCTGAACGGCGAGGCCGCCGCTCGGCGCTGATAGACTCCGTCGGCCTGCTCGTCTTCATCATCCGCTCTGACTTCTCACTCTCCTCTTTAACCTACATAAGAAAATTAAAATCCTATAATTATCTTCAATTAACAGAAAGAGGGACATGCAGTGATTAAGGAAATCAAGTTCAGGGACTATTTTCATTATCTGAGCCCCCCCGCACCCCCCACCTCCCCCCACCTTTTCTTTGCGTTCACCTTTAGCTCGCTGCAGCCTTTGAAATTAACTTCTTTCATCTTTGTTTTGGGGCTGGTGAGGCGGCGGCCTGCGGCGGCGGCCTGTGGCGGTGGCCTGCAGCGGCGGCGTGCTGCAGGTGAGCAGAGTTTTGGACCTGGCAGAGTTTTGGACGAACAGAAACTTTTATTTATTCATCTGTGCAAAAATTTCATTCAGAGTAAATCAGTGAAGCTTTGTCCTCTGCCGGCTCGTATCTGGTCCCTTTCAGACAAACATCGCGGCGCCTCCGACGTTTGATGTCTCCTGCAGCCACGTCTCTGTAAAACCTGAAGCGACTGGATCCTGAAACATGTGTGACGCGTCTTCAGCCTGCACAGAGCAACAGGAAGCTGCGTGTGTGCTGAAGAGCTGCAAGATCACGTCTGCAAAATAAGATATTTAACACCAGGGAGCAGCTTTTATATATTATTATTATTCTATATTATATTATATTCACATGAAAAAGTGATTTATTTTATATTTTACTTGGTTTGTTTGTTTGTTTGTTTGTGAAGCCGGGTGTGCACATGACGTCTGATCGTTTGAACACACACTTCTGTCGCCTGCTGTTCTCAGAGCTTCGCCGTGTTAGCGCGCGACTGCAGACGATGTGAACATCACGCGGCATGTAAACGAAGTAACTGTCGGACTGTGTGAGACACAGCGGCGCGTTGATCTGGATCCTGTGTGATGGAGAGACGCAGGGACCTGCAGAGGTTGCAGGTTCGGCCGGGTTAGATGTTAATAAATGCAAAGTAAGAATCACAGGTTTCTGTTTTAAAGCTGAGCGTCACCTCCTTCGATTCCTGTTTCCCGCAAACTTTAAGGTTTATTTGTTAAATTCAACTTCGTGCTGTCGACGTCTTCGAAAAGAGGCATAATGAAACGAGGCAGATCAGAGGTGAGAGACGCAGCTTTGGTGAACTCTCAGAGAACCTTCATGTTTCTGCTGAGATGCAGGTGAAAGCTTCGTCAGTGGCTTTGAGCTTTATACATTTTGTATTTTATGGTCTAATAAAACGAAATGAGGCAGTCTGCCCGTGAAAAAGATAATTTGCAGACATTTTGTCGTCGCCGGCTCCTCTCTGTGCTTCCCGTGTCAAAGGGACTGAATTTAGGATTTTAATTTCAGAGCAGAGAAAACGAGCAGTTGTTGTTTTTCTGCATAAACTGACAACAGCTTCGCCGTGGCGGGTTTTTGTTTTTTGGACTGGATGCACAGCAGAAACTAAAGAGGAAGGAGCTGCTGTCAATAATCTGACTGCTAGTACAGTGCGAGGAAGCTGCGAGCGCTTATTTGTCTGTCAGCCAAGAAATTCACAGTCAGAATCAGTTTTCTGCCAAGTACGTGCACATACAAAGGATTAATCTGGAAGACATGCTCAGCGTGGAATAATACACCAGTGAAAAACAACAGCTGCCAAGCAATTATGCATCTGTCTGCATAAAGTTTTTAAAACACGGGATAGTTTGAAAATGGACATTTTCACCTCAGCGTGAAGTCTATGTTCTAATCCTTGAACGACTTTTGGAGGAATTACATTTAAGTCTTCACGCAGGGAAAATGACATGAGGCGCAACAGAAAAGTGATTCTGCAGGCTCACGTGTGCACGAGCAGCAGTGGATGAGCTGCCGCCTGCAAGACTTAAAGAAGGTGCATGAGATCAGGAGCGCAACCAAGAGCGTGCACGTGCTCCAGCACAGTCAGAGCTGAGCTGAGGTCCGATGACACGCGTGTGTTTTGGCTGCACCAACACAGTCGTCACATCCACTTTGATGAATCCATCCCTTTAACGCTCAGACACCTGTAATGTACATTACCTGTATGTTATTTATGCTGTTTGTGATGCTGTCGTCATGGCAATGGTCCCTCCTGAAATCTCAGTAGAGACGTTTAGGAGCAGGTTTCATCTCATTCAAACAGACAGGTCCACGACATGTTTAGCTTAGCTTAGCATAAACACTGCAAGCGGGGGGAAACTGCTAGCTGAGCATCATCAGCGGATAATAAAGGAAAAACACAAAGCGGCAGCAAAGGATGCTGGGAATCCACCTGGAGGACTGTAAGGAACAGCTGCTCAGGAGACCGAAACTGTGTGTGTGTGTGTGTGTTTGTGAATGTGTGTGTGTGTGTGTGTGTGTGTGGCTGGGCAGGGGTTGGACGGCCCAGGGTAACGCCTGCAGGGTTGATGTGGAAGGAAGAGAGAAACAGCCTCTCCAGATCATACACACACACGCACACACACACACACGCACACACACACACACATGCACACACACACACACACACACACCTCACTGCTCCACACTGCAGATCAGTATGAAGTCAGTCTCGATTTCAGACAAACTGCAGGTTTCCATTAACCGACTCTTCTTCATGTCTTCCTTCTTCTTCTTCTTCAGCAACAAAAACACAACAACACTGAATCTTGAAGTTTCCTTCCTGTTCAGTTGGAAATGCAGCAGCTCCGCCTCCTGCTGTGTCTCATGTCCACCTGGCGGACAGGTGCGTCCTGCACAGGAGCAACACTCAGCATCATCATTGAAGGATCATTGAAGGATCATTGAAGGATCATTGAATTGGAGCGGCTCGGTGCAGTTTGCATCAGGCAGCATGAACACGAGCACAGAAGAAGCTTTTTGGGAAGTTGATTCTTGAAGTTTGTGAAGAGCTCCACCTTTGACCCAGCGTTAGGTGAGGTGTTTCTCTCTGGAGGTGCTGAAGATCCAACCTAAACCTGGTTTTACCGCCCACAGAGCGACCGAACGATGATGCAGCGCCTCCGTCTGGTCAGCAGCGTTCGCAGCAGCTGCAGCAGCTCAGTAAAGCGTCCCAGACGTCTCCCGGCTCCTCCTGGGAGTCCCGAGGCGTTCCCAGTACAGATGGGCCGTCTAATCCCTGCAGTGTGTTCAGAGTCCGATTGCCAAGGGCTCGGACTGGTTTCTGTCCGTGCAGATGAGCGACAGTCTGACTCTACAGCTCCGTTTATCTAAATCATCACATTAGAATCCAATTATCATCTGAAAATCATAAACATAAACAACAAAAGGTGATTTTATGTTGCGTTTTTGCTCATTTTGGTCTTTATTTCCTGTTTTTTTAATAAATGTTGTGTAATTCATGTATTTTTTAATCAATCCTTGTGATTTTATTTACCAGAAAACGCGCAGATGACAGAGGGTTCGTCACACGTGGATCAAGATGAATGTGTGAACCTGTGTGATGTGAAATATCAGATTTTACACATGCAAAAGGTTTTTATGTTAGTTTCAAGCTCAAACCTCTGAGCACGGTCCGTTTAGTGTCTGCTCTGCTTTCAGTCACGTCACATGAGCTTCTTCAGGTGGAGTTTGCCCAGTTTTCCAAACATTTGCTGAATTTTCTGCTGATCTGTGAGAATTTTTGACTCGACGGCCGAGGCTAACAGTCCGTGTCGTGGCTCATCTGTGTTTTTATTTGCCTGTTTGTGTTGCGGCTTGTGTGTGTGTGTGTGTGTGTGTGCGCGCCTGCAGACGTCACGCCGCTCTGACAGTTTGACTTCAGTGTTTAATCTGTTTAATCCTCGGCTCCGCTCTCTGTCCTCGCAGCATTCCCGTCTTATCTTCCCGCTTCATGATGTTTGTTTGGAGATCTCCGGTTTTCTGTGTTTCCGGTGAACACATGTGAGCGCCGCGCGGACTCCACTCCAACAAAATCCTCTTTACTGCCGCTATCAGGAAGGTAAATCTGATCCAGTCATCCCGCATTTGTAAAAAAGGGGGCGAGTGTTTGATTTCATCCACGCACGTTTGTTTTCCATCTCGCTGACGAGGAGCCAGACGGAGGGAAAAAAGGAAAATCTCTGGCAAAATGGCCAAAGCTGATAAATCCAGATAATCTCTTCAGTCCACAGATCTTCAGCAGAGCGGAGCCGAGTGGCAGCACACTGTAAAAAACCATCGGTTTTAACATTTAAACGTTAAAACGACGCCTTGGTCATCGCTGCATTGAGGATTCATCGCCGGGGAGTGACGTTATAACTGATCTGAGCTCAGTTTCAGCCCAAAGAGGAGCTGCTAAAGCTGAAACCGTGTGTTAGTTTATTATAAAATCATGACTCGCGTGAATAATAACATGCAAATGAATAATGTGGTGAATTAAAACGTGAACTTTAAATGAAATGCAAAGTGAAAATGAGAATAAAAAGCATAAAACCAGCTGCAGGGATGCACAACTAGGGCACTCTGTGTATTTATATATTTATCAAATTCAGTGTATTAATAACATTATTAATTCATCTGTGTTTTGCTTTTATCTGTCCACTGCAGGGTTGTGTTAATCGTCTGGAGTCCATCTCTGCAGCGTTTTATTGTTTCTCGTCTCTTCTCGCATGTTTCATGTTGTTTCTCACTGAGCGTAATAAACTATTTATCCATCGATCTGCGATCTCACCAGCTTCTGAGCTTCAGATGCATAAAAATCTATTTTTCTCTGAGCCTGTTTTGACTCTGATGTTGTGATGTGTCTGTCTGCAGTGTTTCAGCCTGCGTGCTGTGTCGCACCGGTTAGCTAGCAGCTAACGAGTGCTAACGCTGCTCAGCTTCTGTCCAGTCGTCTGTTAAACGTTACATCAGGTTTAATGTTGCAACAACTCGTCAACTGCATCAGTTTTAATAGTCAAGGTCACAAAATACCTCGAGTTTAACTCTTAAGTTTGAAACTTGGGGCCATCATTGAGGATTTTGCACAGAATCCCTTAAAGATTCCCTTAGTTAAGGAAAAAGCATTGAGGCATTTTCTGCACAGAAAGACATTTTACAGCAGTTAAAATCCTGCAGTTTCCATGGAGACCGGTTGTTTTGTAATAAAATAATATTTTTATTTATATTTGACTCTTTTCCAGTCGTGGTGCAACTGAACCCTGAAAATCTGTTTGTTTAAATGAAATCCAGTCGAGCCTGCTCTGCACAAGGGTTAACGCCGAGAGAACAAACTGTTTTTATTTCTTGTTGATTTGCATTAAAATCATACACGAGGTCAAACGCAGGTAACCATAGCAACAGGGCAATTAGACGTAAACGGATGAATTTAACCAAAACCTGAGGGTTAGACGCCAAAAATCCTGGAGAATAGCTGAAACACGATGTCGAAGCAGGAAGAAAACAGACTTCAGCTGCAGACAAACGCGTTTCTGTGGGTTCTTCACGTTTTCCTGGACCTGCTCCTGCTTTTTCCTGTGAAGTAGTTGAAGGATGTGGCTGAAGCCGTCTGCGTGTTCGCTGCCCAGTGCTTTATATTAAAGAGTCCACAAACCAAACAGGCTGAAAACAGTCGGCAGGCGTCAGCGCCGCAGATCAGGCTCAGCCTGTGCAGGGAAAATATGAAAGTTTCACCCAAAATAGGAAAATATCAGTCACACCGTCAGCGCCGCAGCGACGGTGCAGCAGGAGAACCTGGGCGACGGCTGCAGATGGTCCTCTTGGTTTTGCAGTGTGTTTACAGTGAGCGCACCGACTCTCAGCTGTTTCTTATATATATGGAAATATGCTCCTGCAGCTCTGATCACACATAACGTCCGTCCGTTTCCCTTTGTGGTATCTTTTTGTAGCTGTGTTGTGCAGAGCTAACACGCGACGGGGCATAATTACAGATTCCAGTATGTTAATAGAGGAGCGAGTGCTGATTTAGCTAAGAGGCTCAGTGTGTACCGTTTAAAGCCGAGTTCCCCCTCGTCTGAATATTCATCAGAGTCGCACTCAGCTGAAGATGAAACGGCCTCATTGTTCATCAGCGGCGGCGTGCCGGCTCCTTCGTGTTATGCACATATTAATGACGGGGACAATTCACTTCGAGTGATTCCTAATCTGTTGACAAGAAGTCTCTGCAGGCCCTTCAGTCAGTTTGATGCAGATGATGACGATGTTTTATCTGTGAAATCCCCCCGAGAGGAGAGGAGACGACTGAACGAGCGATTGATTCAAATTCCTGAAACTGACTGAAAATCAGTGGGATCAGACATCAGCCGCCTCAAACACAAGGCAGCCTGTTTTCAGATTCATCGAAACATCTTTGTTTTAATAACGTGTTGATCCAAACCACAGACTTGCATTAAGATTAAAGGAGCGCGCTGTGTTTTAATCAGCGTTTATTAAATAAAAAGCTTTTTACAACCTGCTTTTGTGCTTCTTCAGACTCTTCGGGCCTCCTGGGTTTCTGCTGGGACGCACACACACTGCACAGCTGCAACAACACAGACACACACCAACAAACTCAGCCAAGACCAATGCATCAGGCCAAACCTTTAAAATCAAACTCGCTGCACAGTTTTGGTTTGATGTTGATAAAACTGCACAGAGCTGCTTTACAGCAGCTGACGGGTGGATTTCATTGTGTTCGTGGCAGAAAAACACAATAAAGGTTAAAACGTTCAGAGTTTAATGCGAGCTCCAGCTGCGTCGACACGTCTTCTAACAAAACGTTTCACTGAAGGTAAAAACATAAATCCATACATGTCCATACGTGTGTCCATACATGTTTAATGACTGTACATAAAGCAGATGATGGTTTTTGTTGACCATCGCTGCATCTGAGAAGAAAAGGTGGATTTGCATCGTTTGTGTTGGTCCGACAGGAACTGTGCGCGGTGCACGGACCAGTTTCTGTTATAAATGCTGTCAGAAACAAACGTGATTGTCAAACATCTGATCAAACTATCTGAACATCAAATTAAGTTCAAACTTCACAGATTCTTTACTTGGTGTCGGTCATGTGAGTGGATTCTGATGTGAATTTTCACAGTTTTCACTTTGTTTTTGTGTTTTATTTCTGCTGAAATTCCATAAAAACAAATAAATAAATAACAGTGACGTCCGTTGTTCTCGTGGCCTGTTTGACGAGCTCAGTGCAGCAGTTTCAAACGTCCCTGCTGCAGAAACAACACAACCTCAGCGTTACAGCCCCGAACACAGCGACGGTCTGACTGCATTCAGTTTGTTTGTTTAGAGATCTGCATGTTGCATGAACCATAACGCGGTTTAGCTGAGCCCCCGTGACGCCGTGTTGATGCTGTTATTTGTTTATTTTCTCATTTTTTTGGAAACAATAACGGGAGAATCTGATTTGTAGATGCTGGAGCCGGGTGATGTGATTCATCGCGCTGCCTCCGAAACTTTGGATATTAAGCAGCGTTTGCAGAGCCTCTGCGCCGCCACAGCAGGACGAGCGCTAATGACCCGGCGCTCAGCTCGGCCTCTGCACGCTCACACGCGTGCCGCTCCTCTGATGCATCTGTGTGTGGACCTGCATCGATGGCGTGACGTCACTGCGGTCTGTAGCCACCTGCACGACGACAGCTCGTTAGTGAACTGCAGCTCATTTACACTGATGTCATGTTACACTGTCCTGATAAATCAATCAGTTAATCAATCAGCCAATAGAATCAAGGCGCCCAGGCAGCTGGCTTTGATCCAGTAAAGACAGAACAGTGGACATCGCACCATGAGGTTCGGCTCTGCACTCCGGTTTGGACGGAAGCTGCTGAGTGACTGCAGGAGTCAGTTCAATATGGCTGCCGTGCTGAGGACGGACTCTCACTTCATTTACTCGTTTTTATTTATTTTGACTTATTTTATGAGTTTTCCTGTCATTTATGTCGAAGTGATGTTTGATGAGGTCTGTTCGAAAAAGAAACTACACGTATAAAATCAGCATATGTGTTGAAAACTCGGATGTTATTTACATATTTAAAGAGAAATGTCTGCAGGGCTGGAGACTGAGTCAGAGCAGATCAGATGGATCTGATGTGAATATGGTGCCTCATGCAAACGGGAGGCCGACGTCGACGTGAGGTGTGTGTGTGTGTGTGTGTGTGTGTGTGTGACAGATCACACAGGACGCCTTCAGATAAACGCTGAACTCATTCACTCCTCGTGCAGCGTGTGTGTGTGTTTGCGTGCGTGTGTGCGTCCAACACCTCGGATTACTGTGATTTGACTCGTCTGGGCGTGAGGCGCGTGCAGACGGCAGCGCGTGCAGACGGCAGCGCGGCGCCGTCAGAGGCTCGGGTGCAAACCGTGATCCAGTTCAGTTTCCACAACTATTTTTATCGCGCGCTAATTAGCGAGACTTTAATTTGAGCTCCGTCCTCCAGACGGACCACAGGGGGTTTAACACAACCTGACGCCCCCCCGCCTACAACATCATGTTAGTGACGACACCGAGGAAGCAGGAGGCAGAGAGAGTGTGTGTGTGTGTGCGTGTGTGTGTGTGTGTGTGTGTGTGTGCAGGTGAGCTGCAGCAGCGCAGACACACTGTGGTGACTGTAAACTTGTGAAATCCTGCAGGAATAATTGATTATTTTAGATTTTAAGTTTTAACTTTATGTATTTTTATTTTACTAATTATTAATAATAATTATTATTCCTTATTCCTTTATTTTGATTAATAACCTGATGATGTTATGACTTTTCCCTTTTTCTCTGCATAAATAAAGATTATTATATTATTATTATTATTATTATTATATATTTATATTACCTGTAAATATTAATCAGATTAACAAACAGGCATTGTATTTTACAGTGTTGAAAAGTAATTAAAATGCATTTACTAGTATTTTAATTCTGAGCGACTTGTTCTTTATTCCACTTTTAGTTCAGAGAGCTGATAAGTTTATTTCCATAACTTTGCAGATGCGAGGTTTAACAAGAACAAACTCTGATTATCGAGTAAGTGATGATGTAATATTACAGATAATTACTGTGATTCATAGTATAAAGTATAAAGTAGTTAAATTACCTTTAACATCAAAGCATCAATAATCATGTTATTCTCAAACATGGCGTTCTGCATAATGTTTTCATTTAATTTTAATTTAATTTTTAATTCTGATGCTTCTTCACGATGGGTCCTACAAGTAACTTATTCACAGTTTTTTATGTAAAATATGTATTTTGGATAATTTAATGAAGCAAGGAAGCTGTAATGTTACACACTGATCAGTTGTTCTGATATTAATTAAGAATCCTAATGTTGTATTTTACACATAAAGTGTTTCAATATCTTCTTTTTTCCAAGCTGAAGTCAGTTTAATCAGTGTCTGACTCAACTCTGTCCTTACAGAGACAGAAGGAGGTAAAACACTCACACTGGTAGCTGGCCAGCCGAGGCGGCGGCGGCGTCCCAAGTGCAGAGAATCCGGAGGCTTCAGCAGATTTTCTCCCAGAATTCATCAATAACTGTTGGAGGAGGCAGTAAGTTTCTGCTCTCGGCTGAAATGAAACAATATGAGCTGCACTGTTTGCTCTGTGTGTGTGTGTGTGTGTGTGTGTGTGCGTGTGTGTGTGAGCGTGTGTGTGTGTGTGTGTGTGTGTGTGTGTGTAGTCTCTCCAGGCTCCTCAGAAAACTCTGAAAGCTGCAACGTTGAGTTTCAGTGAAACTCTGAAACAAACGGTCGACGCCGAGTTTTCACGACACGGTGAGTTCACAGTGAAGTTCTGTAAACAACAACAACAGTAAACAGGATGTTGACACTTCGTAAAAGTTATGAAAACATAATCTGCAGAAAGATAAAAGAAACAATGTGTTTGTTCAACAATTTGTTTACTTTTTGTTTGTTTATAACAAACTAGTTAGCTGAATAAATAAACACAGTCCTAATTGATGCAGTTTGTCAGGCAGCTCCAGCGGGCAGGGCGGCGCAGCTCCAGTCACGTGTGAGGCGTTACAACAACCTGTGAAATAATAAGAAGAGCTGCAGAGTTTCCAGGCTCTGCTGTCATATCAGGTAACACACACACACACACACACACCTGGTGCAGGTAGCATACAGTCCTGGTTAGCATGCTAACTGGGCTTTTGTGTGCCCTGGTTGCTTCCTGTCAGGCAGCCATTCACCAATCAGGGGAGCCTTATGTCACACGGGGTTGGGGTGGAGCGTCAAGACTTTCGTCTGAAGAGTGACAGTTTACAAAGCTTTATTTCCTCATCTGTTTTTGTTGTTTGACCTTTGACTGCGTTGTGCTCACACGTGTCACAGACTGACGGGGACGCCGTGCGCGCCTGTTTTCATCCCCACCATTATGTCTTTTAGATAAGTTCACAGTGAATTATTAAACCGAGCAGAACACACTGCAGACTGTCGCTACACCACTGCTGCGTGTGTGTGTGAGTGTGTGTGTGTGTGTGTGTGTGTTACCTGAGGGCTGACAGCAGAGCTCTGAAACTCTGCAGCTCTTATTATTTCACAGGTTGTTATGCTTGCCGCCCTCACCGTGAGCTGGAGCTGCTTGGCGCCTCCTGCTGTCTGCTGGAGCTGCCTGACCAAGCTGCATCAATTAGGACTGTGTTTTATTTATTCAGCAGAGCCCGACGCCTTATCGTGATTGTCTGAGCTGTCGTCTGTTGGATACATATCTTGTGGAGTGGCAGAGATTTTGCATCAGCATGTGAGCTTTGGGGTTTAAACTTGGTCTGCTGATGGTGTTTCACATTAAACTCGGGGTCAGACTGAGCTGCAGCTCTCTGTACCTGTCCGCCGAGGTCCACTGAGCCGAGACTTGAACCGTTTTTGCTGAAACCTCCTTTTATTTTTAGCAAAAAGTGTTGTTTTCAATCTCACTTTCACTGGGCGCTAAAATGTTTCTGAACCGTCATCAGGTCCACATGCACTGAAAACATTTATTAAATAAGCTGTGACAAAGCTGTTTAATGACATCTCATCTCATTGCAACCTCTCATCAACTGTCTTCTGCAGTGGGTCATTGTGATTAGCTGGTACTCAAGTCCTGATACTCACACAGCAGTCATGGGTGGAGCTGAGCACTGCGGCACTAACGAGCACTAACAAGCACTAGCAAGCACTGCGGGCACTAAGCACTAGGTGGGCAACTTGACTTGTGACTCTGGAGTTTGAGAACTTTGTGAGATGCTGTAAACATCTTTATGGTCGTTTATCGTCGCTTTCATTTTAACTTTTTAAATTAATCACAGCACCAAGCCTCAGTTAGCGTGTTGGTTCCTTTGATGTGACTCTTCTTCTACCAAATCTATAACCAAGACGGTACATGTGTAGTTCACAGTGTAGTCTCTGCTGCCCCTAATTTGTGCCGTATCGTTAACTGAATATGTGACAGACATTAAAGAAGACTGAAGAAGACATTTAACCTTCTTTAGTAACTAATTACTGTTATTTGCAGTTATAGCTGCAGGAAAAGTAACTGGTAACTGTAACTAATTACTCATTTTCAGTAATGCTGGGCATCACTATGACACCATGAGGCTTTAACGAGCTTCTCCGTCCAAACAGGTTTATTATTATTATTATTGTCACTATAATGCAGCTTGTTTAGAGTTATTACTTTCGTGATCTCTGAACTGTAATATGATGTTTAATTATGCATTAACTACTTGCTTATTAAATGTGTTTTGTATAGAGCACAGCTGAATGCAGCTGATACCCCGGAGACACACAGAAGCGTACAGGACTGCATCAGTAGTTAATACTGAAACTGTACCTGGTCAGCACTTTCCTTCTTTGTCTGAATGTCACTGCATTTGACCACGTGAGCTCGTTGTCCTGGCTGACGAACAGGAAGTTAAACCTGCGGCTCTCATAAGCCTGAACAACAACAGCGGCATATTAAGCGTCAATAAACTTTTAGCCTGTTATGCAAAACACAAAAGACAAAAAAACAGCGTCTCTAATAATGTCCTTGCGGCGGAGGAGGCAGGAGCAATAACAAAACACCTCCAGACGAGGTTGCCAACACGAGAACAAAGTGACTGCAGGTCTGAGGGTAATATTACAGCCGTTTGGCTAATAGCCACGACACTTGACCTGAAGGCTTCTGAGAGAGAACAAACAGCAGAGAGCGTTTCAGCCAGGTGAGCCCGCTGAAAGCAGCTCTCTGATCAGTGCATCCTGACAGGAAATGACTCACCTGTGACCTCGCAGGCAGGTGACAGGAAAGCGGCATTAGAGACGCGTGTGTGTGCTGCTGGGGTCGCTCTGCAGCGTGAACTCGGCTTGATGTGTGTGTGCACGGACAAATAAGAGTGAAACATCTGCCTGAAGAGCGAGTCACACACACACACACACAATAAATAGGCCACCCTGGGAAAACCTCTCTCTCCATTCTGGTCCAATTAGCAGCTCTCAGTAAGCTTCAATCAATACCCATCCATTATAGGGCAATTGGACACACACACACACACACACACACACACACACACACACACACACACACACACACACACAGGCTCAGGGCACTTCATGTCGATTCTTGATAGCACCTGTTGCGCCTGTCTTCCCCCGCAGCAGGAAGTAGTTCCTCAAAAAACCTTAGCTTCCCTCTTTGTCGTGCTGCTGGGCATTAGCATCATGCTAACGATGCTTGTCCTAATCTCTCTGGAAGCACCTTTACCACTTCTACCTTTCTACTAAATTAACAGCATGTCAGTCCATCAATCAGCACTTCCTGTTTGTGGTTCTCAGTTTAAACCCATTGGTTCCTTTTGAAGACTTGATCTAGTCATGAATATGTAGCTTCGGTTTATTTTAATCAGATTAAACGCCAGAGACAAAGTGCACCTGCAGGGACTACTTTCAACGATTGGATGAATCCATTAGGTGCTCCATTGAGTATTTGCAGCAGGGCCTCGTTTCTCAGCAGGGTGGAGGGCGAGCATGTATTCACGTATTCACCTGAACGACTGAATGAACGAATGAAAAATGTGCATAAATACAAACGAAGGCGAGAAAAGAAAGCTTGTGCTTGTGCGGCGAGGATGAAATGAAACCAGGCGAGAGCTGGCGCCAGGCTGCAGAGGAAGTGGGAAGGAAGCAAAAACACTTCTAGCCCGCGGAAAAAAAGTTCCGAACATTTTCATCACAGCAGAGAGAAGTTGCAGCGGAGAGTCGGCTTGTTGTCGGATGTGAGGAATAATGACTAATTATGAGGAGAATGAATACGGGCATGTGGGCATATCAGCCTCCAGTCTGATATTTAGAGGGAGTCATATTGAAACCAGTGACGTTTCTGATTGGTAAGCGTAATATTTACTGAGTAATATTTACTGAGCGGTGCCTCAGCAGCCAACTCTACTTATTAAGTGAATTCCAGGCTCAGCCCGAGGCGTGAGCGAGGCGAGGCGGTGGATTTTGGCAGCAAGGCAGCTCAGATGAGATGTGGAGATAAATTCTGCCGCCGCCTCGGCTGTCTGGGAATCTGAGATATTTCTCTGGGAGAAAATGTCGCTGGATTACTGCAGATTCTCCTGGTATACAAAACTCAGTGTGTGTGTGTGTGTGTGTGTGTGTGTGTGTGTGTGTGTGTGTGTGTGTGTTCTCATCCGCGCTCTCTGCTGAAGAAATGCAGGCGCTCAAACACGAATCAATGTATTTTCTGTTTGTGGTTTTTCTTCTTCTTTGGTTTCGTCTCGTTGTTGTGTTTTCCTTTTGCTTCCTGCGTGTTCTGCACCTTAAACTCCACCACAACAACTTCCTGCTCCAAACTGCGGCGGCGGCGGCGAGGCTTCACCTCCCGAAGAAAGAAGAAAGCAGGTGCGGAGATGAAACGGGGCAGAGACGCAGCTGCAGAGTCTGAATTGTAAATCCTTTCCGTGTTTTCAGCGTCCTCTGCTTCTCTGTGCTCCAGCTCGCTCTCTACGGAATTTCACAGGTTTTAATGAAAAAACTAAAATCACGACTTCAATAGCGCTTGGTTCGCCGCCTTTGATGTCTGATTGAAAGCTTTATTGATCAGCTGCTCAGAGTCGACAGAGCAACAGCTTTTCATTGAGTTGTCTGTACAATAATCCAGAAATCCGTCCATCTCACTTCAGCTGCTTCTATCTGCGATCTGAAGCAGCTGCGTTACAGTAGCACGCCAACATGGCCGCCCTGCCGGCGCTGCATCCTGCAGGACAGGAAGTCAAAACAGGCTGGCTGTTCCCACAGACTGTGAACGGCAGCAGAGCTCCTGGTTAATCAGCTGTTTACGCCCGCGTCTACCCGGTGTTTGTGTTTATCACTTTCTTGAAGCTGGGACTGCTACCCAGAGAGTCATGTGACCGGGTTTGAATCCTGATTGGACACACTCGAATTTCAAGCCAGAAGTACAACTGTTAGCGGGTTTGGTGCATTTGAAAGGAGCTTTCTGGCTTTAATGGCAGCCATCCGCGTAACAAAGCGAGTGTAAAGCTGGTCTGACTGAACTGGCGTCCAATCACAGAAGCTACCTGCATCTGGCGTCAGTCGACATCTCAGAGATCTGCAGTCCTGCGTTTGACTCGTTGGCTGCCGTCCGTCTGCAGACACTGAAGTGTGTTTCAGGCTTGTTTTCTGAACAACTGTCTGAAAGGTTGGAAGCTCGAACTGAAAACTGATGTCAGCATTTGAAAAACATTCAGCAGGAATGTGAAGCGTGCACAACATATAGTTAATGGACTGAAGTAAAACCGCAGGTACGGCCTTTAGCAGGAGAAAAACACCACAGCGAGAAGAAGAAAAAACCAAGAAAATGGTGAATCTACATGCGGTGGCGGCCCGAAGAATAGCGGATCAGAAAGAAAAAATATGGTTCTGTCTTCAGTGTCAAGGACGAGAGCAGAAACAAGTGAAGGTACAGGTACCATGACAGTTCATCGTCTCCTGCAGAAAAGTCTGCCCTTGATGAGATGAGCGCTGTCTCTGTGCATAATTCAATAACCATCACACACACACACACACACACTTATATATATTCCTGCTCCAGTCTGATCCAGCCTCTGGATTCAGATGCAAATAAACCAAAAGCAAGCAGGACAATGTGTAATGATGAAATGGATTTGGTTTGTACAGGTCCACATTTAATCTGTAAGGTTTCATCATTGAAATGGAGGAAAAGCAGTAAACTTAAAACCAAAATGCAACAACAAATGAAGAGAGAAGAGAGGCAGAAAAAGTCTTTTATTTCTGCAGCTCAGCGTATGAAAGGAGCAGAAACTCTGATCTTCACCTCTGCTGCAGGACACGGGCTACATTAGCCGCTGCTAACACAGTCACATCCCTGCATCACCCTGACCTCTGATCTATAGTGCTGTTCTTCTACTGCAGCACAGGCGTTAACCAGATCAATGCAATTCAGCATTTAAAAGACACTTCCTGCAAAATAGATTAAACACCAAGTGGGACAGAGACGCTAACATTAGCCGCATTAGCCACCGGGAGCTAATTAGCGTCATTTCACGTTTGCAGGTTGTGTTGCATCAGAAAACCACAGCATTGAATCAATTACTCACTTTTTAATTCATGTTTTTGTTTCTGCAGTGCATCCAAAGCTACTTTCGCTGAGTGTGATTGGACAATAACCACTCATTCTACTATGATGCGTGTGTGTGTGTGTGTGTGTGTGTGTGTGTGTGTGTGCAGCCTCAGTTTAACTTATTTGCTGTGCACAGAGATCTCATAGTCACACAAAGCTATTAAAAACTCTCAAAACACATCCTGCATTTTTCATGGCTTACACACACAAGCTACACACTCCCAATGTGATTCAATCTGACTCTGACACACACACACACACACACACACACACACACACACACACCTACTCACTACCAAGTCCACTGCTGAAAATAGTCCCCAACAAATGTGCAACTTCCTCCCGTCGCGATCAATAGTAGCAGTTTCAGGAAATCACTCAGCTTATTTTATAGATAATGAACAACATAATTCACCCACGCACAGGAAGTCAGGAAGTATTGATTGACGGACAAACGCGTCGTTGATTTGAGTCTTGAAATGAGGATGAACTCAGCATCACGTGCAGAGATATCCGACAGTCTGACAGACATGAAATAGCCAGTGCTAACATTAAAATATGAGTTAATGGGATCCGGAGTCCACGTCTCCCGTGGGCGTCTCTGTTCGCTGTGACTGAAAGAGTTGTCTCGAATGCCGTCTGATCCAGCAATCCTAACGATGTGAAGTGAATGATTCAGTCTCCTTCTAAACGCCAATCCTGTCGTCTGACTGACTCCACCTCCCTCTCCTCCAAGGTCAGCAGCCTCCAACGCCACGCCGGCAGCTAACCAGCGTCCGCCCGCCTCCCACCATCACACCGGACGTTCTGCACGACGGCGGCCCGTCTGGAAGGTCAACAGAGTGGGCCGGACCTGCCGGGGTCGCGCCTCACGCCTCTTCGCCTGCCGAGTCAAGCAGGCTGATCGCCAGCAAGCCGATCACTGCTGGTTATGAATTAGCATCATTAGTGCAGTGATGATGATGATGATGATGACAAAGGCTGATGATCATGATGCTGGTTACCTTGGCGATGGAGTTAGAGGAGAAATAAGAGGAGTGCAACAGAGAGAAAGAACAGGAGAAGGAGGGATATAAGGAGGAGAGGGTGAGAAGGACAAACAGAGAGGGAGGGATGAGGGAGAAAAAAAGGAAACAGGAAAGGAGAGAAGGATGAAAGGAGAGAAGAGGAACCAGGGGAGGAGAGAAGGAGGGTTGGAGAGAAATTGAACAGAGAGGGAGGAGGAAGGAGAGAGAAGAGGACAAGGAAACAAGGAAATGAAAGGGGGAAGAATTAGCGGAAGGAAAAGGAGAGGAAGAAGGGAAATTAAGAAAAAGGAGGAGTAGGAGGGGAGAGGATATAAGGGAAGGAGAAAATGAGGAGGAAGGGAGACCAGGAGGAGGAGAGGAGGAGAGGAAAATAAAGGGGAGGAGAGGAGGAGGAGAAAGGAGCTGACAGCAGCAGAGGATGGAGAGAACATTAAAGGTTGTAGGGAAGAAGGAGATAAGAGAAAGGAGAAGAGGAAGGAGGGATGGTCAGAAGAAACAGGACAGGAGGAGGAGAAAGGAGAGAGAGAGAGGAGGAGAGCAGGATGATGGAGAGATGCAGGGTGAAGAGCAGCAACAAGGGATAATAGAAAGGTAATAAAAGAGACGACGAGGAAGGAGGTGAGGAAAGGAAAAATGAGGAGGTGTCAGAGGGCGCAGAGGAGGAGAGGAAGGTAGAGAGGAGAGGGAGGAGGGGGTAAGGAAAAGTAGTGGAAGCGAGAGATGAAAGAGGCGAGAGGAGGAACAAGAGGAGAGGAGAAATGACAGTGGAAATGAGAAAGAAGAAGAGAAACAGAGACGGAGAGAGGGAGTAAGTGATGGAGAGAGGAGCAGGGATGAGAGGCTGGGATGATACAAGAGGAGGGAGGAGGGAGGAAGGGAGGAGGGGGGAGGAGGCCTGCTGAGTGGGAAGCTTCCTGCTGATGTCATCATTACCATTAAATGCCGTTGGGAGATGAGATTAGAAGCTTCACTGCTGCTTCACCTCGCTGATCTCCTCTGTCTCCTCCTCCCTTCTTCCACTCCGCCATGTTTACTCTCCTCCATCTCTCATCTCAGACTCCTCCTTCCCTCTTTTCTCTTCTCCATATTTCCCTCTCCTTGTTTCCTCTCCTCCCCTCCCTTTCTTCTAAGCTTCCTTGTTTTCCTCTCCTCTGCTGTGTTCTCCTCTCCTCATTTCCTCTTCTCTCTCCTTCCTCCTTGTTTCCTCTCCTCTCCCTTGTTCCTGGTTTCCTCCATATTTCCTTGTTTCCTCTCCTCCTTTATCGCTTCATATTTCCTCTCCTCTGCTGTGTTCTCCTCTCCTCATTTCCTCTTCACTCCTCTCCTTGTTTTCTCTCCTCCCCTCTCCTGGTTTCCTCTCCTTGTTTCCTCTCCTGGTTTCCTCTCCTCTCCTCTCCTTGTTTCCTCTCCTCCCCTCTCCTTGTGTTTCCTCTCTCTCCTCCCTCTCCTTGTTTTCTCTGGTTTCCTCTCCTCTCCCTCCACTCTCCTTGTTTCCTCTCCTGGTTTCTCTCCTCTCCTCTCCTTGTTTCCTCTCTGGTTTCCTCTCCTCTCCTCTCTCTCCTTGTTTCCTGGTTTCTCTCCTCTCCCTCTCCTCTCCTTGCTCCTCTCCTCTCCTCTCCTCTCCTCTCCTCTCCTCTCCTCTCCTTGTTTCCTCTCCTTTCCTCTGGCCATTTTGCTGTCAGCCAAAACTCACCTTGGCTCCTCTCCTTTACCGTTTGCTCCGCTGCTGTATCCCTTCTCACTCAGCGAGAGCCTCCTCACATCACCTAGCACCTCCTGGCCCTACCTTGCGCCTCCCCAGAGCTGGTCTTGACAGGTCCTCTCCTCCCGCCGTTTCCTCCGCAGATCTGAACCGTGACACCGAGCAGCCGCTTCGCCCAGAAACAGCGGGCCACCTGACAGCTGTGGGGGCCCAATGAAGAGGAGGGCGAGCAGGAGGAGGAGGAGGAGGAGGTGACACTGTGGCGAGAGACTGTCCTGTCAGAGGAGGAAAGAGCTGATGGAGGGACTGAGGAGGAAAGGAGGGATGTCCTGTAGAGAGGGAGCAGGGAAGGGAGGAGGGAGGAACCAAAGAGGAGGAAATATAAGGAGGAAAGGAAGGAGGAGGACTGGGAAGGAGGAAGGAGAAAAGGAAGGATGCAGAGGTACAGAAGGAAAGGTCAATAGGAGAAGGGAGGGAGGAGGAAAGGAGGCTAGGGAATTGGGAAGGAGACAAGTAAAGGGAGGAGAGAGTGAGGGTAGGGGATAAGGAAGTGGGTTAAGGGGTTATATTAGAGGGACAGGAGCAAATCTCTGGGACAGAGGAGGGAGGAAGGGAACTTAGGAAAGGGGAGAAGGAAGGGAAAATAGGTAGTGTCCAAGGAAGCAGGGATGGAAAGGACAGAGGAGACAAAAATGAATAAGGAAGCAGAAAAGTTATGAGGAAGGAGGAAGTAGGAAACAGAGTAAGGAAAGAGATTTAAGGAAGTAAGGAGAGTAGGAAAGGAAAAGAAGAGGAAAAGGAAATGACAGTTAGGAAACAAGGGAAGGCAGTGAGGAAGACTTGGTTTGCTGACAGAGGATGGGAGATAGGCAGGAAGGGTGTAGGAAGGAGGGACTGAAGGGTGAAAAGGAGGGAAAGCAAGGGAGGAGAAAACGGAGGTGGGGATAGGAAAGGAAGGAAGGAAAGAAGGACAATAAGAAGGAGACAAGGAAAGAGGAGTTGGAGTAAAAACTGGATTCTGTAAAGTTCATGAAGGAATAAAAGAGGGAAGGACAGGACGGATGGAAGGAGGGATGGAGGGACGAGGGACTGAAGGAGGGAAGTCCATTCATGCAGGGTCGGGGGGGAAGGAGAGAGGGGAGGAGGAGGTGAAGGAGGAGGCGTTGTGCTGGGGGATATCATCCGTCAGAATCACACTCTCTTCCCGTCGAGTGATTGATACAAGCGCTGCCTCTGGAGGCCCTGAGGGGAAACAACTCCTCCCCTCCCTCTCCCCCTCCCTCCCCCCTCCATCCATCCATCCATCCCTCCTTCCAGCTCCTTATCCCTCCGTCCGCCCCCGCCACTGTTTTCTCTCCTCAGCGGGCTCCTCAGCGGCCTGCCCCGGGGCCGACAGTGATGGAGAGAGGCCGCAAACATCACAGACACCGGGGGGGGGGGGGCGAGAACGTAGAGACTGTAGAGCTAAGTCCCGCCTCCAGGTCACAAGATGCTCGCTCCGTCCACCAATCACAACCCCACAGAGAACAGGTGACTGACTAAACTGGGTTCACTCACTGTCTCGTTAGCATCCGAGCAGAATGGTTGCTAGCTCACATTTAGCAATTCAGCTAGCATTGGCGATAGCTGCTAGCATGTAATTGGCTTATTAGCACGATTAGCTCACTCTTCACTCCTCACTGTAGCCTATGTTGACCCGTGAGAGCTGCTTCATCAACACACAGCTCAAAGAATCATCATGGATCCACTGCACTGCCCTAAATCATGCGCTAAATTGGCGAGAAGTCCATCCTGGTTCCTGCAGTTCGCCTCCAGATCGCTCCGGCCATAAATCAAAGCAGCTGAGTCAGAAGAAGCCATCCAGCTGTGACTGCAGCTCCAAAGTCACAACCGCTAACTGCTAAAACAATCAGCCCACCAATTAGAGAAGAGCTGAGGAGGTTTGCTAACAAACAGACATGTTACAGAGCAAAGACTCGTGGTTTGACTGTAACACAGGTAAACATCTGGAATAATGACTAAAACAGAAAGTTCTGGTTTGTCTCGTTCTGCATGAAGCACCGGTTTTACCATGTGATCGCCCGGCAGAAGCAGCAGCAGCAGCAGCTTCCTGCTCTGCTTGCTCTTTCTCGTGACGTCCTGTAAACTGCATAATTAATGCATTAATGTAAATGGCAGCGTGTGATGCATAATGACCCTGGGGGTGATCTTCATCCTGTCGCACAGCGACTAACAGCAACTCGTCTTCCTCTGCAGGATGGAGCCGGTTCAAGTGAGGGTCGTGTTTTAGCGGCGGCAGCCATTATTCCCTCTAACTGTGCATTTGCATGAACCCGCCGAGGTCAAGTTTGTTAGCTGCCGTTAACGCCGCCGACCGGCGCTCTGCCCGCCTCCTCTCCGCCGCCACTTCACCGCTGCGGAAAAAAAGGAGCTATTGTTCGTCATTTGAGCGGGCGGAAGGAAGGAAGGGAAAAGGCACATAACTGCAGGCGCTGTGTGAAATGTTAAAATGGAGATTAGCCCGGCCGCCGCAGATCTCGCTTATAATGATTAAACATCACGCCTTGCATTTCAATGGGAACACTTGTGGCTGGGGGCGCTCTGATAAGGTCCTGGTTTAATTCACACATACACATGCAACATTCAGAGCAAAGAAAGGACATGCTTTCACCAAGAGAGGGGGGAGAGAGGGCGGAGAGGGGGGAGAGAGAGAGAGAGGGAGAGAGAGAGAGAGAGAGAGCGTGATCAGATGTTCGTCCACACACTCAGTGTCCTCCGACAGCAGGACGCTGAAGCGCAGACAGAAACAAACTGAAACACTTTGGTGCTTTTTACAAAAACACAGTGTGAAAATGAAAAACTGATATGACAACAGTCATGTTGTCATGGGTTACCATAATAATAAGAATTTAGTCTGAAATGGAGAAACTGCATGAAAGACGTTTGATTTGGACCACACTAACACAAACACGCCTGCTTTTACAACCCAGGTTTACTTTTGAAGCAGAGAAGCTTCTTTAAATGCTGGAAACAGGTCCACAGTTTTAACATTCAATGCTTTTTTCCTCCAAAAATGCTCTAAAACATGAACAAAACTGGTAAAATTGTGCAAAATTAAAAGAATAATGCAGCGTGATGCAGGAAACAGGAGATAAGAGCATCACAAACACTCAAAGTTCAGGTTTGTTAGTGTACTCACTCGTCTGTGAAGTCCTCTACAGTCTCATCCGCTGCCGGTTCTTCTCCTTCCTCCTCTGACGTCCTCTCAAATTCTTGTTTCTGAGAGTTTTGTTTGAAGTTATCGCTCAAAGCAGCTGCAGCAGCATCACGACACCATCCACCAACAGCGTGTCAGACTGAGGATCAGTTGCCTCCACCGTAACCTCACTGACTCACCTTCATTTTGAATTATTGATGATAGGTTGTTTTAAATCATTTCCACACAGTTTGACTGGTGCTCATTAACAGGAGGTAATGCTCACCCTGCAGCCAATCAGGATCCAGTGTTCACCCAGACCAGGAAGTAATAAGAAGTATAATAATGCAGAAACATGAATGAAACATCCTGAGAGTGGAGCTTTATAACTTTAATTGTGCATTAATGCAACTTTTCTGACACCAGGTTTCTTCTGTGGTGACGCCTCCGGTTGCATCATCACTTCCTCATTACAGACTGTTGAAAGCAGCAGCAGCGGCGGCGGCGGTGGCGGCAGAGCTCAGGCTGTTTCCTCTTCCTCAGAGTCTCCTCCAACCATACATCACCTCCCACCCGCCGCCTGCCTGACAGTCTGCCTAATACCAATTACACAAAACTCTCTCTGTCCTCCCGGCTCTCGTCGCTTTCTCTCTCTCCCTCTGCCAAAAATGTATTTCCTGACCAGATAACACTGCTCTCCTCCTCCTCCCTCTTCATCCTCAGCTCCGGCTGCCGTGTGAAGCAGGGCTGAAAGAGGCTTTCGGCGCCGCTTTCCTGCAGAAATCTCAGCTCTCGAGTGCCGGGGAACAAAAGTCCGACTCCCACGGTGCCGAGGTTTTTATTATTTTTACTTTTCGGCCACAAAACTTTGTAAAAATAGAAATCCTGGAGATCCCAACGTTCCCAGAGATACCGGATACGTTCCCTGCACAGCGAGTCTCATTTCATCCGTCATACATTCATCTTAATGTGCCCTTATCACCTTGAAATTGCTGCCTCAGCATATTCGACTTCCTGCGTTCTTGGACTCTAATTTCTCTTCTGCTGCCGCTGCGACCTGATTTCAACACCGAGGATCAATACAGTTTCATCTTGCATTATTATATTATCATCTGCTTCCTGTTTTAGGGTCGCTTTACAGCCCTGCTTCCACATTAACCACAGAGAGAGGGAGGGAGGGAAGGAGAGAAGGATGCAAGTGCTGCTGAGGAGGAGGAAGGAAGCGAGGAGGTAAGGGAGGAAGCAGCAACTGGAAGGAAGAGAAAACAGGGTGAGAGGAAGTAGGAGATGTAGGAGATTTAAGGAGAGAAGGAGGTAGCTAAGGAAGCAGGAAAGAGAGAGAAAGAGCAAAGGAAACAAGTGCAGATAAGGAGAGGGGAGGAAGGAGGAGATAAAAACAAGTGGGAAAGAGAAGATTAGTGGACAAGGAGTAAAAGAAGGGAGGATGAGTGAGGAAACGAGTGTTTGTGAAAAAGAAAAAGGAAGGAGAGGAGTAGGAGCAAAGGAGGGAGGAGGCAGGATGAGAGACAGACGAGGGGTGAGGAGGAACAGAGAGGAGGAAAGGAGGAGTAGAGAGTGAACATCAGGAGATGATGGAAGGAACAAGGAAAGGAGACATTAAAGAAAGAAAAGAGGAAAGAAAATATGTGAAGAGAAGGAGACAGTGAAGGAGAGGAGGAAAGAAGAGCAGGATGAGGAGAGGAGGAAAGAAAATGAGGAAACAGGAGAGGAAGCAAGGAGAAGAGGAAACAGAGAGGAAATGGGAAATCAGGGTAGGAAGGAAGGAGGAGGCAAGATGAAAGAAAGTGAAAAAGGGGAGAGGAGGAAAGGAAAGAAAAGGAGACAAGAGGAAAGGAAAGGAGACAAGAGGAGAGGAAATGAGAGGAGGAAGTGTGACGGCAGAGTGGAAACAGAGAAACGGGGTAAAGTGATGAAACCTTTGGGGAGAAGGAGAGAAGCAACGTGCTGCAACCGTCTTCACAACAAGCTGCGATAATATTTTCTTTTTGTTGCTCCCTCAAATATCGTGCGGCAATGAATTTAATCATTTCGCCCCGAATTTCAATTTACTGCTGTAATGCGATGCAACAGCGCTATAAGCACAGTGTCATCAGCGCCTTCCTCCGAGTGCGTTTGATATTCTCATCCGCAGCCGCCGCACGCAGGGGTTTGTTTTTATTGAAATGTGATTGGGCGGCGCCTCGCTTTAGGCCACGGCACGCTGCAACTCGAGGATTCACGAGTCAATTTCCAGAAGTGGAATCCAATAACGGCGAGGAAAAGCAGAGGCGAGGCGTTTACGGCTCCTTAGGAACATCAGGAGAAGCAGGCGCTGAGGAGACGAATAAGTCACTGCGAGCACGCTGCGGCATACGTTTCTGGGAGGTCGCGTCTGTTTCAGGAGGAGTTCTGAGGTTTGTAAGGACCTGAGCTTCGCCTCGTAGGCTGCACACGTCAGACAGACGCAGGTCATCGTCAGGGTCGTTACTATCAGCCAATAGAATAGCTCGACCGCTTCCAGGTCGACCACACAGGCCTGTTTGCCTGCGCGACGCTCCAGCAGCACCTGAGGAATGGAAACCTCTGCACTTTACTAAACAAAGATGGCAGACGCTGCCCGTCCTCCTGAAGCAGCAGCTTGATGCACGATTGCAGCATGTCTTGTGTTCGCTCTCTTCCTCACTTCATTGTGAGACTGTTATTATTATTAATATGATACAGACTTTGTGCAATAACAGATGCATCTCAGAGGATCTATGTTGACGTCGACACGTGCAGCTCAGTGTTTGTGTGTGCACGTGCGCGACGACTCTGCAGAGCAGCAGCTACGCTGTGTGCGCCCTCGCTGCAATAAACACATTTATCTGCACAAACATCAGTTCCTCTGCTTTCTGACTGCTTTCATCTGAATTTAAGGAGCAAATGCTCACATCAGATTATTTCATGTTCCAGCCAATCAGACGCGAGTTTAATCCTCAGGAAAAGGCCAAAACACACACACACACACACACAGAGAGACAGAGAAGCCGCGTCTTCCTTTGACTGAATGTATTTTATTGTAAAGCTATAAGGAAGGAGTAATTACAAGATATCGTTTCTTTGATTTGCTCAGCAAAAATAAAAGACCACATTTTTTTTGAAAAGTCAAACATGCGGATGCTGATCAAAAGAGAACAGATGAGGCTCGAGCAAACACGTCACCCGACTTCCTCCGGGAAAATGAAAACGACCAGAACAAAAAAATAAATTTAAAGTTAAAAACAGTCAGAACGGGAACGAAAGAGGAGAAATGTTCGGTTTGTGTTCAGACTCAGCCTGGACGGAGAGAACGGAAAGGAAAAGCCGGCGAGTGATTGGAGGAGAGACGCTGCCGTCCTCCGCTCTGAGCCTGAATCACCACTCCTACATTTAATAGAGCCTACGGTACTTTAGACGATATAATCCTACTGGTTCGGGGTCAGATTTCCCTCACGCTGTTTGAATATATATATATAATTGTTTTCATCTTCATTTTTTTAAAAACCTACACTTCCATGTACATAAAACTGTACAAAAAACAAGGCATCACTAGCATCGATCCTATAAATATAACCAACCAACAATTAGGCTACAAACTTCCTGTAAAGACAAAAGTGATGCGGCAGCTCTGTCCCGCTGTTTTCTTATTCTGAGTTTAATTAAACAGAAACGCTGGACGCCGTGTTCGACGTACGGAAGCTCAGAGACGCCACGGTGAAACAGAGTTTAGGTGCGTCGTCGACAAAAACACGACGGGACGATTAAACGTTATCTCACAAATCAGGTGTCGACCAACGCGCGCGTGTGCGTCTGCTGTTGTGTTTCCTGGTGGTGAGTTTGGTGAATTTTATGTTTATTTGATGCCTTTATCTCAAAATTATCAAGTGATATGAGAAAATTTTACATTATTTAAAAAAAAACAAAAAATTTTTTATTTTTGTGCACAAACACTGATAAAGCACAACTTCAGGTTTAGAAATGAAAGTTTTCACAACATAATTTCTTAATATAATAAATTTAAATTACAAGTTAA